>JACXGJ010009160.1:0-24956 GCA_016801105.1 Esox niger
ACACACACACACACACACACACACACACACACACACACACACACACTGAAAAGAGAGGAGGAGGGGGCAGTGTGGTCACAGCCCCAAACAAATAATATCAGTCTCTCCACTGCCGGAGATCTGTCCTGGTGTGATGTGAATGTTCAATAGGCTGGCTATGCTCTGGTCTATTGCCAGCGTCGGGTCTGTAAAAATGCTAATCCCCTGAGGTTCAGAACATGGCCTGTTCTTTTCTTCCAAAGCTAACCCTGGGCCAGAGCTGTGAGGCTGGCCTCTAAGATTGCGCTGCCCCTGCCAAGACCCACCGACACTGTGTCTCGAAGTGACCCAAAAGACGCCAGAGGCCACCTACCCATTTACATCACTGAGGCCCGGCAAAACCCCCAGACAAAAGAGTTTGATCCAGCACCAAACTGTCACACATGCAGGACTGGAACAGAGCGACGAGGGCCGCCCTCACGCCAACTACTTGATTCGGTTTGTATTATCCATTAGGATTTGAATGCTTCCCTATTCCCACTGTCAAAATGCTTATCTTCCTGTCTACCAAACATTGATCAATAAATGCAGAATTTATTGTTGCGAGCAGCCTTCCAGTCCATGACAAACATAACAAAATACACTGCAGTTAATAGTGAGCCTGGGAATGATGGCATTTTCGAAGTAAGAGGGTCAGTGCCAGGTGAATTCTGGCTACTAGGCCGTGTCCGTCACAGGAAAAGATCTGGGGGGGTGTTACCTATACAGTGGTCAGTCCAGACTGCCTTTTCTGCCTCCCTTTGTCAGGGCTAACTGCAGTACTGGGCACAGACCTACGGGAGGCACAGCCCAGCAGTACATTTCTGTCTTCATTCAGCTGAGTGGGTGAAATATTCTATGTCCCCCGTGGTAACCGTCTACCCAGGGGGAGGGGAACTCTGCACGTCAGACTGGTCCCCCGCTTCAAGGGCAGACTCGGGGAGAAAACTAACAGGCAAAGATTTAAGTCCTGTGTGTTTGTGTTCCTGTTTCGACATCTTAGTGAGGACCTCCCCCCGTTGGTCCTCACCATGATAGTAAGTAAAGCGAGGGAAAATAATGCGAGATGATGACATTTGGCCGGAGCTCTTTTTGACAAGAAGCATTACATGAATGGCGGTTAACATTAGGGTTAATGTTGGTGCAGATATTATGGTTAGGTTTAGAGTTCGGTTTTAGGAAATAAAATGTTTTAATATCGTTCTAAATAACAGGTTCTCATGTTGGTAGTAAAACCAACATCTGTTTGTATGTGTGAGTGCCCCTCTTAGCTGGGGTCAGGCAGATCAGACAGAGGCGTACTGACCCCACAACAGGACTGTTGTCTGTTCCTCTCTCCACCTAATTTGAGCTAATTCCGTCAATTTCCCTGTCATTGATTAGCAATCAGCCCTGATGTTCAGGGCCTAAGTGGGCCCACAGACAGGAGTTGTAGTGGTGGTGGGAGGGAGTGGAGACCATTAAGTCCTGGGTCCAACTTCTAAAGATCCAAATCTAAGTGGCTTTTGTGTTGCCCATGTTGCCTCTTTCTGTCAATAAGGGTACTGTTCTCCCGCCCCTCCCTCCGTTTCTACCGTAAACGCCAGCCCAGACTAGCCCAGCAGCCAGGCTGCCTCTCGGTAGTGTGTGTTTGTACGGTGGAGGGGGGTACGGTTTCACGTTTTTATATTCTGGGGCTAAGTGACTTAATGAATGAAGTAGTAATCAACATGGTGACACTGATAAATGGAGGGCTGAGATAGAGGGCGGGCTTAGATACCTGCCCCCCCCCCCAGATGGGAGTGTCAAAGACACAATGATTCCTATCTCACTGGAGCATCTGCTCCCCCCCCCAAGATCCACCGGGCCCGCGATAGCCACGCCAACGAGCGGGCGCCACGGATAAACTGCGGCAACTCGATTCAATTTACATCCGTCTAATTTCTTCATAATCCAATTTGTATTCCAATCTACTGCCTTCTAATCGTTTAAACCCTGAGTCTCCTTCTGCTCCGCTGTTTCCTCTGGAAAAATACACAGCAGATGCCTCCACAATTGCCCTTTTCCTGCCAGTGAGGCAAACCAGGGCTGTGTAGCCGGAAGGGCAGAGGGCCAAACGTGACCGGTTGGACTGCCCTTGATGTCTAGAGGTGAATGGATACTATCTATTCACACGGTGACACACCTACCGCTGTCAATCGCACATATGAATACTGCTAAAGATTTAACACCTGTGAAAGGATGCAATGCTACACAGGTGATTAACCTGAGTGAAAACACAAACACAGTTTACTGTCAAGGTAATTAAAGGAAATTTGGTACCATTGAAAACTATTATCCTTAAAGCCTAACCCTGAATGTAACTAAACTTATGCCCTAAACCAAAAAAATAAACATCCAAAAAGGTCCTCACTTCCCCAAAACATCCTCAGTTTGACAGGACTTTGTGAGACATCCTCAGAAGCGCCATGGCCTCCTGGCAGCCCCCCTCCGCTCTGAGCAACGCCCCCTGCCACCCCGGACACACAGACCACCAGGATCAAAGGGAAAGGCTAATGCATATCCCCCATCAGACACCCATCAGGCCTTGCAGCTCACCAGCCGGACGACTCACACGAGAGAAAGTCAATTTCCTGCATCCAACCGGTTCCCCCTGTTCTCAACCCCTTTGCGGTAAATGGGCTTTCTGTTGGCCTCTTAATGCGATCATTGGTGCTGTGCAATCAAGTGCTCTCTGAGCTGAGGTGAGTGCACTTCACGGGGTCTCGGGCCACGCGCTCCAATCAAACCCCTGCGTTTGCCCCCGCTCTGCAATAACACCGCCATTACTGTCCAGCGGCGCCCTGTGTCCCAGTCACCCGCCTCTCGACAAAGCACCGACCGGGGAGAGAATAAACAAGCGCGGACGAGAGCGCGGACGGGCGGACGGAACCAGCGAGGGGATTACGAGCGCATGCCGCCTTTTTCGTTTTATCACCGCAGGGGAAGGGCCAAGATTACAAAGACATTTGAGACGTTGTTGGGCGGCGGCGGGGGCTGAAAGCCTCTGATTTACCTGACTTCTTCACACAGCTCGGATCTAGCAACGCTTTCCTTGACAAAATCTACCAACTGACAATACATTTCATTATTATTTGAATTCATACAAAACATATTGAAAACAGATGAAAACATTGGACAGATCTCAGTTTTTGGGGGGGGGGCAAAATGGTATTGCTGTTTTCCAAAGCCTGACTACGAACACCTCTATAACTGCATGTGTGTGTATATGTCTGTGTGTGTCTGTGTGTGTGAGGGCCCAGATCTTTTCTCCTCTCTCTGCCAGGCGAAACGCTACCTATATAAGCGGCACATCTAACTCACCCAGTGACCACACAAGAAGCGGCCTTTTCTATTATCTTCCTCACATATTTATTCACGTGTAGAGCAGAAGGTTGGATCTTTGATGATCTTTCGGTAATTATTTTTATTAGCTCCCAGGAGAAATCCCAGCCCACCGGCCGAATCAATACCCGCACCAGACCCCCCACCCACCCCTGAGCAGCGAGGAAGGGCTCCCCAAAGAGGCATCCGTTATTCTGCTAACAGACGGGGGCGCGTGCAGATCACAGGTATCCAAGGGCAACCTTGGACCCGTGCGGGTGTTCCGGTCACCGGAGTTCCATAAAACATCCAAATGAAAGCCTGGGCCGAGGAAAGCTTTGAGGTTGGGACTCGGGGATGTGAAACAGATTCGGAAAGAGGCATGTATTCAGCTTGAGATGATCGCTGAATGTCAACGGCTGGGAATGATATACAGTTAAAACTAAGATAAAAAAAACATGTTTTATTTTAATTAAATATTTATTGTCCTGTCTCGGCTGTCTACGCCTCCCACTTCCACTCGCCCGCCTGTCCGTCCTCCCTCGGCGTGCCGTCTCCCCCCACCCCTCCCCACCCCGGTTTTGGGAGACGGGGCCATATCTGTCATGTGTCATCCGAGGGGTTTGTGAGAGGTGCTGTTCCTGGACGTAAGGGGAAACCGGTGGTGGCAATGTCGTTATGCTACCGTCGTTCCACGTCGCGGAGCCGCTCTGGTTGGGGGGTGTCACCCCGTGCACGGCCTTCTCTGTACCCCCCCCACGTTAGCCTGATTCATCTTCTTTAGGGCTGCTGTCAGTGCCTTTGCAGCACGCATGGTGCAACACAGTCATCCAGGAACCGTTCACCTTGCCCAACCCGGGTCCATGACCAACCAACCACCAAATGTAACCAAACCCTACAACTGCACAGGCGGAAACAGAGTGTGTGAGAGAGAGAGAAAGAGAGAGAGAGTGTGCTGCCATGATACCAGCTACATCCTCTTTCTGCAGCAGACAGACAGACAGACAAACTGGCAGAGATGGACGCATGCTGGGCCCTGTTCTGCCTGAAGCCCTCACTCTTCAGATATATACACTGAAAGCAAACATTTGACATCCGGGAAAAATCCCAAAGCAGCCCCAAATGCAAACCTGGCACCACAGTAGACATGCTTTTGACACCTGTAACAATGATTAGATTGTATTGCATTCACTTTCTAGGCAGCAGTGCCTTATTGACATTGTCTCCATTCTGTACATGTGTCCTTGTAGTTAGAGTTTATAAATAGATAACTGTGGGAAAGGGAATATCCAATTCTACTGCAACGGGCTGATTCAAATACCTTTCATTTCCACTATCTCCTCTCCTGTCTTTCTACATCATTCTCCCTGTCTAGGTTGATCTCTCTCAATTTCTCTCTCTCTATCGCTCTCAGTCTTTCTCCCTGTCTCTCGCTCCTTCTCATAAAGAATCCCTGTCTCTTTCCTTCCCTCACTCGTCCTCAGTTTCTGTCTATCAGTTGCCATCAACTGTGTGATGCTATCTCTTCCTCCAGGAGCTGGCCTGTCAAAGCAGAGCCGAGGGGTGCTGACTTGAAACGAAAGAATAAAGAGCAGAACGGGTGGAAGAAAAGAAGACGAGGGGGACTTTTGCTCTGTGAGTGGCTGACATGAAGTGTGTTGATGAGGGTTCTGTTTTCTCTCGCCCTTCCTCTCATTTTCTGCGTCTTCCTTTCCATCTCTTTCCCTGTTCCCTCTAAATGTCCCTCTGTTTCCTATTCCTTCACTTTCTCGCCCATTCTCTCCCTTTCCTTCTTTCTCTCTCCTCCTCTCTCTCTCTCTCTCCCGGTCTCTTTGAGTCTGATTAGTGTGAGGATCCGGCCCTGCTCTCTGTGTTGCTGTCAGGTTGCTGGCAGAGACACTGAACTGTGTGATGCAGATCAAATGATTTCCAATGTGAGGACCGGTGAAGCGTGAAGCCCACTCCCACTCTGCTCCCAGGGCCCTCCCTATCCTTCAGATAACCCTTCACAGCCTGGCCAGCATTTGTCTGTGTGCCGCCACACGGCCTTGCTTCCGGTACACAGCGGTGGACTCCGCCTTCAGATATTACGGCGGGAAAGTGCAGCATGTGTTTCTCCTTTATGAATCGGATATTTCTACTCTTTTGGATGTATCTTAGCACAGAAAACCTCTGAAGATGTAAAGACTGTAAACATTCGCTGGATATGTACACGTGTAGGTAATGTTTACGCTGCGGTTTGCACAGTATGTGTGTGTGTGTGTGTGTGTGCTTGTGTGCAAGGAACAGGTGGCTTCGAAATTGTTTAGCCAATTCCTCCCTTTCAAGTACTGGTCTATTCTAAACAGCCCCTACATACCTACCAAAAGGACACCAATAAAATGAATGGCACCGATTGATTCTCCCTCAAGCATTGTAATCTCTTCACTCTCTCCGCCTGCATTGCATTGCTGAGGAGGGCAAAGCAAATTGAATAGGGAGAAATAAATAAGGGCTTTATTGCTTTAGAAATGAAGTTGCAGGGGAGGGGGAAGTCAAGAGGGGCGGCGTTCAGGTGGCTGCGCCAACACCACGTTGAGAGATGAGTGGGTAATCGGAGGTGTGCCATGGGGGGGGCTGAACACATTCGGCAATCTGCCTTCACCTGACCCACACTAAACACACAGAGCGTTCCGCCTGGTTCCACTCGACCAGCCGCGGTGGCTTAATGCCCCTGAATGAGGGAAATGAGACCCGCTACACCCACAGACCTCCGCCAAGATCGCAGGGCAGGGAGCGTAACGCAATACAATGGACTCCAAGACCGCTAGCTCGCCGTTCCGCTGGCGCTTTGTAATCTACAGAATATATGGAACCCGTATGAGATTTATTAAAGAACTATTTTGTGGGACACTTCATTGAGCCGGGGCTGAGGTGTAACGGTGAGCGCCAGGAAGGTTACGGTGGCCGTGATGGTGGATCTCATTCAAACTCCCTGATACGGGGGAGGGGGGGTAAATACGGTACATATCGTGATAATATACATATTGGGTTATACATTCCCAATATGTATATTATACACTTGGCGCAGTAGTTGGGTGAACCCAAAATAAATTATCTTCATTGGTTGTACTCTGTCTAAAAATTGGTAGGCAGATGGTTAACCTGCATCTGTTCAGAACATCGAATTGCAATTTGGGATCTCCAAAAAATCAGAGAATTTAAATACATATATTATATTTCATCGGGTGCTGGAGTATTGTGACAATAAAGCACAATGAGATCCATGGTAATACCTGACCCTATTAAATGATCAGCTCCCAACATCTTATAAGGTAACAACACACACCACTACCAACGCTAGGCCACTGATTGGCTTTCTGTTACTGAGAGGAAACCTCAGAAAGACTAATCTTTGCGAGCAGCTCTCCACAAACATCATCATCAGAATCCAGCCAGTGGATGCCCGGAGTTCAAACGTTCAGAGCAACGATTAACGTTTTGTCCAATCAGCAGGAATGGCTGTGACACCTGAACTTCGCCGGAGCTAACAGCATCGAGACGAAGAGGAGCTCTCCCCGGCCTCGCCAGGGACCATTACATAAATCTTTAACCTGTGCATGTCTGCCTGGCCTGGCTGGCAGAAATACATACAGACGCATGGAGAGATATTGGACTAATCAAAGCTTAACTACACTGCAGGGATAACAAGATTTATGGAAAAGAAACACTAAATGGCTGTTTTTAACTATTTCAATTACATCCCACATGCTTCCTTACACTAAATATAAACCCTGTTAGTTATTTTCCGATAAACGTAAATATGTTGTTAAAAATTTAATAGAACTGTACTTTTGCTTAACAAATACAGGTATGCTTTGTATAAGGCAGGCAAATGCAGGATCTGAACACAGCCCTAAAGCTTGGGCCAGGTTTAGTTTAGCTAGGAGCGGGAAACCGAGCAAAGGACAGCGGGGAGCAGGAAGTCATTTCGAGGTGATCCGAGGGGACTCGGGAAGGGGCCTTGTCGCATAGAGGGTGGAAATGGCTCGGTTCAATGGCTTCTTCGCTCTGAGCTCCCTTACTGCCCCGGCTAGGCTGTCGCGCGTGACCGATGCGTGTCTGAGTGCCCAGCTCTCTCTCTCTTTCTCACACGGAGCTGGGACAGCTAATGCATTTTCATGAGCAGCACTGAACCCCTGTTTATAATAGTGGTGAAAGACAGAGAGATTCTCTCAAAGCACTTCTAGGCTTCTCTGGGAAAAAAAACAGACAATGTGCCAAAGCTCTATACTGTGGGTTTGTATCTTGTTGCTTTGTCAAAATTTTTCTCATGATTTTCCTGATATTCAATTTGTGGTTTAATGCTAGACGTTTTCAGTAAATCCTGGCAGACGTTGGACAGTCACTGTCGAGATATGCGTCTTCAGAAGCCCATCCGACAGTGCTTCTTAATTCAACACTGGAACCCCAGTGTAACTGCGAGACAGTGACTTCGCTGTCTATTGGAGAGCACTGACAATGTTGACTAAAAATGAATGTACTTGTTCTTACTAGCGTAGAACAGCCTAACGCAGGAATTGTGAAACCGCAGCACTGAAGGCATATGCAAGTCAAGGAATGTTTGCTTTTCTAAGCTCTGTGCTGAAAGTTTGGATTACACTATTAGTTTGTGTTTGCTTGGCTGTGTTAGTCACTCAACCTTGACCCGGGTCCCTCAGGGTCACTCCGATACAGCAGCACAGAGGGCAGCAGGGAGGCAACAGGGGGCCTCCCCCCCCAAAAAAACTTCCCCAAAACATAAAACAGCAGCATGTAACACAAAGGCAAACCGAACACACACACTATCTCTGGTTCCCCACAACAGTGTCCAAGTATCTTCCCTCATGTCCCCGTGTCCTTGCCGTAATCGTGTTCTCAAAACAATCGTTTTCCGTCGGAGCAAACCGTCACACGTCCCCTTTAAGAAAGAGGAACAGCTGGGCGAAGGCCCCTTGGAGTGCATCAATGAGCTAATTATCAGTGATTCGTCCAAAGTTGCAGTGCTGATGTAAAGCTTCTCAGACGTCTGCGTGTCTACGCCTCAAGGTCAGAATCTGCTGTTGAGGCCATAGGAAATATTAGGGAGATGCATGGCAAAAGTACAATCGCTGGAGTGTGTGGGAGCTGAATTCTGCTCCCACAGGTATAGCGTCTGCAGGTACAGGTATGTGATACAGGTGTGTGGGGCCCCTCCTCTGTTCTCCCTGCAACCGCAGCACGCAGTCCCCACCGTCAAAGAATCATGTCATTCACACGCTACCCCCACCCTACTCTCAGACGGTCGCAGGTGCGCCACAACGTCCTCCCCCAACCAGTTCAACCGACTCTCTCATACACGTTTCACGCGGCCTTAACGGAGCTGGCTGTTTTCCCTCAAACTTTAAAGCCAATTCGCCAAAGCCCTTGTTGCAGGATTCGCGGGCAATGCCGGGAGGCCAGGATAAAACATATGATTATGTGATTGCAAATAACACAACGGGCACATCATGTCACCCAAACAGGTTTTGACTAAACCTTGGTTTGTCTACGTCGTAATATCTCTCAGGGTCTTTCTACCTTGGCTAAGCCAACCAGGAATATGCTCCCTCTCTGCTCAGTAAATGTCAGGGATATGCTTGACTGGGCACCGGCAGTGCAGTGTAAAAGCAACACAAAGTGCTTCAATCTGCCTTCCATACGGCTCCTTGGTTCTCTCCACAGTCACCCACGGGCACCGCGCCTGACATTTCCTCAACAAATTTCCCTCCGGCGAGTTCAAAAACGGTGCTTCATTTCAATGCCGTGTATTTAGTCAACCGTAGCGGGGTTATCGATGACCAGGACAGACAGTTGAACGGCAACGAGCTGAGCCTGTATGGACGCGCCTGTGTCGTAATGTGATCCATAGAGTAGCCAGGCCCAGTTCAACCATCCCAGTAGCCAAGAGCAGTGCTTAGTTAACACCGGTGAGACACCGGACTAACCATACTGACACCGCGTGCGTTGCCAGCACGTGTTCAAAGTGTTGAAATAAATGAACACTCCCACAGTACAGTGACCAGTTCTGCGGCGCAATCCCCCGCCCCCCGCCACATCAACTCCTCCGAGCCCGGTGGCGCTGCCAAACCCCTCCCCCGGCTTCCGCTCTACCCTCTCATCTTTGGTTGTGATCAGAGAGTAAACAGGGCGGACGGGAGTAGCGTCGGGGGAGAGGACCGTGGCCCCGCGACTGCCGCAGCGCCCAGTGAAAGTGACATGACTCTGGGTGACGCCGCAGTCGGCTGTAGGCTCGTTGTTACGGCGGGCCTGTACCGCAAATGAACCTCAATTACAGCAGCGCAGGCTGCTTAAACGCTGCCAGCTCGAGCAGAACAATCACATTTGGGGCGAAGGCATTACGATGGCTCTTTCGCGTTGACCTCGGCGCGCCCCGTCATTGACGTGCGCCGTTCTTTTTTCCTGGGCTTACTTTTCATTACAGTAAGTGAGCGCAGCGCTCAGATCTTGTTTAACATTGTTGAACCCACTGTTAAAACTACACAGCTATTCATGGTTAAACAATTAGGCTCATCCTGACGGGCCCTCTGCCCCACACACTCACACACACGTTCACAGAAATTGGAATGTGTTATAGCGTTTGTGTCTTTCTCCTCTCTCTCTCTCTCTGTTGGTGTCAAACACACACGCTGTATCATCCGTGGGTAGAGTTTCCCCCGACACTGCAGCGGTAGTGAAACCTAAACCCCGAAACGGACGGAGTGTTTGTTCTCTGCTCCTCTGCCCTGTGCCACAGGAGAACCCAGGTGCCCATCAGTATGCCACCAGGGAGGCTGGGGGTGGCATCGCATTTCACCACTCCGACTCCGCCACGACCCACGGATGACAACACAAGCTCTACAGCCAGACAGAAGAACATAAAGGTGCTCGGAATAGCACAAGGTCACGGGTAAATGTCCACTCTGTGCTATAGCTAGACTGCTTTTATAGTTCTATTCCTGTTAGAAAAACAGCAGAGTATGTCCCGAGAGAGCAAGTACCATACAACTAGTCTCTAATAATGAGAAATGTGTGGCATTTCTAAGATGGTCAAAATGCACATTTTGGAGTTTGTTTTCTTCTGAGTCGATTCCATTAAACCTCAGGCAAAAAAAGCCTGTAATTTTCCAGTAACTCCTAGGAGCACATGTCAAAACTAACCATTGTCTAACCAAAACACATTTGGGTCATTCCCTCGCCGCTCAATTTCTCCAACTCCCACTTCCTGCCACCCCCAAACCCCCCTGTGATATATTCTCCTCTATTACTTCATTCCATATCATCTTCCCTCTTCCTTCTCTCTCTAGAAGCAGCACACTAGCAATATTAATCACGTCATTCACAGAACACTAAACACTGCCTGACTGCCATTCGCCCAGGCCCCCTTTTGTTGCCCATGTTGCCCGGTGAATGCAACTCCAGACCTTTTTGTCTGCCTAAGTGGACTCTCGGTGCTGGCTCCTTCCTTCCCAAGGACCCACAGATTACCTCTGAAAGGGCTGGGTGATGGGTGGTGGAAGAGGGGAGGTTGGGGAGGAGAGGCAGGGAGGGGAGGAGGTTGCAGAGATGTGATTCGGAGGAGTGATTCACCGCTCGGGGGAGTGCTGCACCCCTCTCTCTCTCCGGCCATCCAGCCATGCCTCCAGCCAGCGCTTAGCAACCAGTGGGTCAGGCTGAACAGTGGGTGAGGAACAGCAGATCGAGAGAGAGATATTGGCTATGAGAGTGAGAGAGAGAGAGGGAGCAGGCAGAGGAAGAGACAGATAAAGGGATAGAGAGAAAGAAAGAACAAGAGAGAGTGAGTCAAATAAGAGAGAGAGAGAGAGAGAGAGAGAGAGAGAAAGCGAGAGAGAGAGAATCTATTTTCCCACTACCAAGCAGGACTAGACACTCAGACTCCATAGGGAGATTGTGAAGACTGCTAAAAACACCACACAAATAGGCAGAGAAACTAGAGCCTTTAGCCAAAAAGGACAAAGGCAAGATGACAGGGCGAAGGAGGAGCAGGGACAGGGGCCCCGGTGTCAGGCCCGGCCTTCAACAAATAAAATCAAGATCATCAAAAAAGAATGTTGAGGCAGTGCAAACAACACAAAGCAAACATTAGTAAGTGTGAATCATTGCTTATGACACAACAAGTGTTGACATTACTAATGCGCTCCTATCCAACAACTATAGCGGCATCAAACACTTTAATGTGAGTTACCGCTTCAAAAATGACTCCATAAAATTACCTCAATGGGTTTTTGACAGTGTGTGTGCGTGTGTGTGCGTGTGTGTGTATGTGTGTGAGTAAATGTGAATGGTGAGGAGCAGGTCGCTCCAGTAAACATGATTCAGACATTGGGACTGTGGATTGTGAAAATACACAGGGGTCGTTCCATTCTTTCCTTTTGTCATCAGGACCATGTCAGGCCTCAAATCACCTAACCTCTGATTTATGGTTATCATCACATTTACTCTGCGGTGGCTTTAATTCGTCAATTAAACTGTCTTCTTTGTAGGCCAACGATTCCCAAGAAGCCCTGTAAAATCATAAAAATGTTGCTTACTTTGCACTCCCCGCTAGATTGGGCGAGATGGAGGCTTTTCACCATGTGGGAGAAATAAATTAAATTGTATAAATTGCTTTACCAGTTACCAACGGCATCAACATTAAGATGGATCAAACAACAGTAAGGTAATGAGTGCCAGTATTGTTTAAAGTCTACGTGTTATTCAGAAGGAATACATGGTGTATTTCGCATCATTCATTTGGCTTGGCTCTTGGATTGAAGCAATCACGTACATCTACACACCCATGTCTCTACTCAAGACTAGCAGGGTTATATACAAGCTATATGAAACATCTGCTTCAGTGAATTCAACATTGCCTTAAATAAGTGTCCAAATGTAACCATTTCATCGTGGGTAAAGTCAGTTGTTCCGAAAGAAAAGCAGGCAATACGTGAAAAAAACGTTTATCAAGCCAGTATGAAATTAAAAATGAAACACTGACATTTTGTTACACACCTTCGTTAGCGTCACAACATCCTGAACATTTTAATTGCCACAACTTTGTTTTAATCACGTTACAACCGCCAGGTTCTACGGACAGGTGTCAAAGGGCTTGATACCATCTAGGAATGCGACGCAGCGCTCATTTGCTGCCATAGAGGCAAGAGAGAGGGAATTGGTTAAATTTGTTTTACAATACATGTCATGTCGTAGATTTTTCTTTATTTATCTTAGGCTGTTAATGGTATGATTTGACGGTAGGCAACATTATCAATATAATTTCATATAAACTTTTCTAAAAAGTGTAACAATTTGTAAAATGTAATAAACTCACAACCTTTTATCTATCTAATATATATATATATATATATATATATATATATATATATATATATATATAATATATACTGTACTATATACATACACACACAAACACTCCTTTAACCGCCCATGAAATAACCTGCTTATAACAAGCGTCATTAAAACCCTGTGCTGGAAAATGACGTTTCCTTTCTTAACACTATCCACATTCGAGAGCAACACTGCTTTGCGCAAAATAATAGAAAGAATCACACCGAGTTTAACGATGAAATGTTGAAGTGCAGACTTCTTTACAAATAGCGAATTGTCAAATAACTCCAGGGCCCCATTATTTGATGTGGTGTAAAAGGGCATAAAACTTACCATCAACTCGAAAGTACAATAATCCGCAAACAAGGATGAACGCTAGCGGACCCATTCTAGCATATTAAACATCCACTGCTCGCGCGCAAATCCTTTAATTTAGCAGTAAAATGATATCCAAACTGCAGCAAATGTTCGTTTTTCAACAGTTTGGGTTTTGTGGAGATGCTAGTCACTGACCAAAGCCAGTTCTGATGTCCAATAACTGAGATGGTTCATTGTAGCCAGCTTGTTCGAGCCCGGGATATATTCATATCCACAGCCGTCAGTACCAAATTAGTAACTCGCGATCTTCTGTTATTCCAGCAGTTTGTCCCACGAGTTAACTTGTAACGGTCATGTCTATTTTTCCAATATTCACGTTTCAATCCAAAATCATATCACAAACTATTGGAAAATAAAAACGTGTGTGTACTGGAGTAATGACAAGCGCTTCCTCTCATGCAGAGTTGCCGTCTAGGTTCTAGTTCCTTAAGACGCGCATGCCGTACACCTTGCAAATCTTCAGCGATGTCTC
The DNA here is from genome assembly GCA_016801105.1 of Esox niger. Classification (NCBI taxonomy): domain Eukaryota; kingdom Metazoa; phylum Chordata; class Actinopteri; order Esociformes; family Esocidae; genus Esox; species Esox niger. The sequence goes on from JACXGJ010009160.1 coordinate 13,595, forward strand.
TCCACCGTTCCTCCTCAAAGCATAACCACGTCTATGGTGTATAAACAACCCACAAAGTCCCATGCACTTCAATCCCTGACCAAATGGTTATATCTCTTTGAGAACCCGCAGCTCAAGATCCCATGTTTCTAATAGCCTCTGTTTAAGCACTGTAAATGTACAGTCAAGTGGATGTAGACCAGCAGTAGAACGCAGCTATCCTCTTCCTCTTGGTGGCTGTATAGCGCTACCACTGGGAGCCCATGGTCTATGCGCACTCCGCACAGGCTCAGCCCGACTGACACACATACACCGAACAAGAATTCAAAGGGGGAGGAGAGAGGCATGGAAGGAGGGAGGGAGCGAGAGAAGGGTGAATGCTACAAAGCATAGGAATCGGAGTGTGCTCAAGTGTGCATCGCTAGGGCTGTATTGTTGTAACTAAAGATCAGACGAAGTGGACTACTTGAGGACCACCCTTGTGACATAAGGAACTTACATGTTAGGTCCTTGACCCACGGAATAGACCAAAAGCCAGTCTATCGTTTTGGGGTACTGGAGAAGCTATTCATACATATATAGGCCAATGTCATTATGTAAAAATAATTTGAGGAAATATGCTAACTATCATTGTATTTTGCTATGGTGCAAAGATTTGCATTTTCTAAAACTAGTTTGCACATGTAACGAGCCGACCAAAAAATATCACGCTTTTAGTGGTGATTTAAATGCTACACTTTTTCACGGAAAGGAAATATTTGCGTTTTCATCTTGGTATTGTAAACATTTCGCCACGAGGCTAAGATAAATAATTCTAGAGCTAATTTCCTGCAATTCTGCCTTACCAGAAATTATTAGAATAATGACCAACGTACCTTTGTCAAAACCTAAAAAAAACATATATTTTTAAAACATTCTTAAATAATTCTTTATCTTTCCACCAATGCATACCCAATTTGTTGTGACTTCTGCATAACTTTACAATACCCGTGCGTAAAACCATGCAGCTACATTTCAGTGTAAACCATTTCAATTCTGAACCAGGAAATAATTACATTTCTTGTTCATAGACAGCACTGCAAAGCAAAATATCTAATCATTCAGGGTCGTTAATATTTAATGGCACTGGTCTGAATGTAGAGGACAGTGAGTGGCACCACGGAAATGATTGAGCCATTAGTCATCTGTTTACCGTGGTGCACCAAGCACACGCACATTAAACACGTGCCAGAAGTTCGTGAAGGGCGGGTCAAGACTAATGTATTCATAGACAAATGCAGAATTATGAATTGGTGAATTTCAACTCACAAGCTAATATTGACTCATAATCGAACGTGGGGATACTGAGGAAAAACCAACATAAACATAAGCGACCAAAATGTCCAAATATGCGTTACCTTTCCTAGGATCTGAGGATGTGAAAGTGTGCATTAAGCATCGTTAGCTCACAGAAAGGTAATCATACCAGCAAATTCTACTTTGTGGCTGTTAATTTTAACACTTCGAAAAGTGTTGATTTAATTTTAGGGGGCACCAAATCGTTGGCCTTTCCACACTGATACTGTCCAACAGTAGTGCCATATGTTGACTAATACTGTGAATTTAAAACTGTATACTAGTCAGGAAAAAAATGAACACCATTCGGGGTTTAGCCCATATTGTTAACTCTACAATGCTAACTTATGGAACTGTTTGAAGATAGTCATATTAAGTCATACTATCAAAGAGTTTAAGGACCTATCGTTTCAATATATACATAATTGATCATTATTAGGCTAGAGTAAAATTTGCGTTTCTGGAATTGGGCTTAGAAATGCACAATAAAATATTAAGTTTGGTAAACAGATCGTCGAAATATTTATAATTAGGAATTTTGTTCATAGTGCTTTTCCTTAATCAAAAATCTAGGCTGCTTTAAAAATATATATTTTTCACTGTCTTTCTGGCATGGGAGGTCTTGGTTGGACATTTTTACCAACTTGTACCATAAAAGTACTTTGCTTACCAGAGACGTTTTCGAGACTTTTGTCTCGAAAACCTCTTTTCTCAAAACTTTTCGGGAACGAGACTTTTCCAAAAACATTTTGGGAAAGAGACACCGTAAGCCATATTCAATGCAATAAATGCATAATTTATACCAGCAGATTCGGGGGAAAGTCAGACACAGTAACAAAAAACTGGAAGTCTCTACTACAAACACACAGCTTTTAATAACAGAATGTGATGACGTCAAGCTGTTTTGCAGGCGAAACACTTACATCTTTGATAATCTTATTTCCCAGGGTGCAGTGCATCTGAGTAAATTTTCCGATAAAATAACATTCAGAAGATCAGTTTCTATGCAAATGTTATCAATAAAATTATACTCCCGATAATGTTTTTCAGCCCTAGCGTGATTCCACTGCAGTTCTAGTTCATAGGAACCCAACATCTCCAGAACTTTCTCAGAATCATTTCCAGCAGAATTTCTGTATATGCTGGGAATTTTAGGAAAATATTTAGAATTGTATAACCCAGACACATGATTATGCAAAGTGATCGGGAATTCTTTCTGGAAACCAGCCTGAGTTAAGATATACTCTATGTTGAATTTCCAATCAAAGGCAACCTGAATTCAAAATGACGGCGCTGGTTAGTAAAATCGTGATTAAGCTACCTAATCAATAAAACGGGAATCAATAACCTATGACCGCGATACATTTATTGGGTTAGTTGACAGCAACAATATACATATCTGTAGTAGAGCATGTAGAAACATATATTGGTTTGTGAAATTCTGGTTAACATTAACACTACTAAAGCAGTGACTATAGAATTACCTGAAACCCTTTTTCCCCCCAATTTTCCAGACTTGAAAAGAGACAAAAGCCTAATGTTAGATACAAAAATAAATAAAGGTTTATTTGAATATATATTACTTGTTGAAAAATTTCAACAACCTGTCTTCGATAGTCGATTTGTAGAATATAACCATTGGCCAAAAGGCTGAAGTGAAAATGCAAGACTGTGTGGCACCTCATAAAACTGAACTGAGACGAAGGAAAGGTACCACTGATGACTGAAGATTGAAGACAACTCAGGCTGTTGTGTCTGAGCTCTGAGCTCCCCCTGCTGGCAAGAACGAAAACAATCCGCAAACTTAGATTGCAGGGCAACAGAATTCTGTGCTCTCTGAAATAACACGCAGAGAAAGAAACTGAGGACGATTTTTTGCTAGTTCAAAACAAAATCACATCATTTGAAATGGAAAAATAAGCCCTATATGAAACTTATCACATGTCAGTTTAGATCCCTTGACTGTAGCCTACATTTATTATTGGCGAAAAGTCACTGTTTAAAACATAATTAGTACATTTAACCTAGATTTGGTGGAAAACAAGAGCTACTGGCAGGCCTAAGTGCAAACCAGAACAGTATGAAGTGGTCTTGACAACGTGTTGTAGCCGTTACCCCAAAAGCTGGTATCTTTGAACCAGTACAGGCAACAGTCTAAGCTGTGCCTTACCGTTTGGAATGCCCCTTTTCATACTCTACTTCAAAGACCAGTACACAACAAAGCTCCTACAAAATCACATATTATATGCCCAGTAGGTAACTTACACATGACTGCACTAGCCTACAAACAGTTACAGATCCCTGGAGATCCAGAATCATCTTTCCTCTCCAAAACACATTTGCATGTGCAGGGAACGTTATCTAGTGGCTTTAATGAAAAGGAGCTTCAGCTATATAGCTCCATATGATTTCTGTTTGTTTGCCAGTCCGCATGCTCGAGCTTGCCCTAAAGGCCATACTCGCATTGTAACATGTTGTAAGTTGGCTTGTTCTCTCCCACTACAGGCACGGCGCTGTCAGCAGGCAGGCACAGTGATTTGTCTTCATATTTTAATATGTTTGTGAGCTGCATGCAAATATTGTCTCTCCTTTCTCAGTGGTTCCACTCAGTCCTAAATTTCCATTGAACACACATGGACACGCGCACGCAGATAAGTTTGTACAGCTAACCTCATGGGGACCAAAAAAAAGAAATGCGTGCTCCCATGCCCTAAACCTAACCCTAACCCTAACCTTAACCTCAATAAAGTCAAATGTATGCCTAAACTTTACCTAGATGTAATGCCTAACCTTAACCCTAAACCTAACCAACAATGCCTAGACCTTAAAGAATCCCCAATTTTAACTCTAAAATGAATTGCATGTTTGACCCTAAACCCTGAGCCAGAAATTGACTTTTGTCTCATGGGGACTGGCAAAAGGTCCCCATGAGTGCAATTTCTTCTGGTTTGACTATACTCATGGGGACTTTTGGTCCCCATGAGTATAGTTTGACATAAAACACACACAAACACACATGCACGCACACATGCACGCACGCACGCACACACACACTCACACACACACACACACACACACACACACACACACACACACACACACAAGTACACACAGAACACGAGAAAGATCAAGAGATGGACAGGAGCGAGAAAATGGAGAGAAAAAACGTGAGAGTCGGAGCGGTAACTTATATTACTATAGGTGATGCTGGAAGTAAGCAAACATGGAGAGGAAAGGAATTGGACAAATGGCCTCTACTGCATATAAACAAAGGAGTGGATGTATTTATTGACGAAGAAGTAAAGGATATCCTTCTCCGCCACCCCTCAATCTCCACATTGTATCTATGTATCTTAACCGGAGCGCTTCTCCCCAGGGTGCTAAATAGTGGAGCAACGAGGATTTATTTTAATTAAAAGCAAGGCGATGTTTACTCAGGGCAGGCTATTTGAAAATGAGACATGAGATTTGGTACTTAAAGCCAGGGACTGATAAGTAATGGGCATGCTGGTATGAGGTGATCTAAGGACGAACAACCGGCTTTTTTAATTAAGTTGGCATTGACCAATCTACAAACTGACAGGGCTTCCAAAAACGAATGCATTCTTTATGATCTTGTGTTTAGTGCCTAGCTAGAGATTCTGTTCCCGACATGTGAACGAGACGTTTCCTTCCCATAACGAGAAATAGAGTTGTGACCACGATCGGATTACGCAATAAAAAAGGAGGACCGTGCTAGGTAGGGACAACACAAAACTATATTTTTCAATATTGCATCATTAACCTGACCTCTGCATTTGTTTTCATTGCACTGCATGTGGTCATGATTCAGTGTTAGTGTGGGGAACACGGTGTGGAAATAGCCTGGGTGAAACGAACAGGGTGTAATTACCACACCCCTTCCATCTCCTGGCCCCGTCTGAACAGACCGCCACATGCCCAAATGGACCATCCATATTCGTCTAAACAAATCACGCCTCTATTACTGTCAACTCATTTGTACCATTACGTGTATTTAATTAGATCAAACCTAATAATCAATCAGACGTTTCCCCTTCTTTTGTCCATGGACCATCTGGTGACCAACGATACAGCTTAAACCAGGCCGAAGGACGTTCATTCCAAACACTGTTTAGGTGGACACTGATGGGATTTTACAATGGACGGCCATTAGGTCAAGTTGACTCTCAAAAGTCCTCTGACCTCAGCTAGGCTTCATTTGCTCTGACGACCACCATTTATTTGGTTTCAACTGACATGCACCAGCTGATGTAACTGGTTTGTTCTGAATTGCGTTAGTACACGGTTAACTAATTGATCCACTATTCTGGAGCATAAAGGAGCAAGTCACAAATCGGGAGAACGGTTCGTACGCGAATAGCAGATTCAGAGACATCCCCACCCCTTGATTAGCGCACGTCCTGTAATTATTCCTGCTAATGACGGGGGAGACAGTATCCAGCGGTTCAGCTCTCAGAGAACATGCGGGCAAACGAGCTGCTCTCTTCTGGTTGTTGTTGTTTGTAATTAGGGAGCGAAGTGTGGATCAATATGGGCCTGGAGGTGTAGAAGGCTTGTAGCTATGTACTGTTAAGGACAACAACACACACACGAACACACACACGAACACACACACACACACACACACACACACACTAAGTGGTAGGAGGAGAAACATTCTGGGAATCACACACACTGCATCCTAATTGCATGTAAGCAAGTAGTATATCAAAAGCAAACAAATGAATCAAACGCTGACAGCACAGGAAAATAAATGCAATAGTCAGAGGCCGGAGATGAATGGCTCGCTCCCCCCACGGAGAGGCTAAGAGAGGAAAGTGTTTTTAATTGCACGCAAGGTCAGGGGTTCAGGTGGCGACATCACTCATGGTCAGATCAGAGTGGTACTCAGGGAGCTCTTTGCCGGACATCTTTCATGGCTGAGGATCACCTCACCGGGTCCGGGACAGGGCTCGGTGTGGGGATGATTAGGGGGTGGGGTAAGAGGGATAGGGATATGTTCTGTGGCTAGATTGATTAATGTAGATGTCAGTGGCGCCGCCTCCACCCCTTTCCAACCCCCCAGGCATCTGTAATGACACCTGGGGATGGCAGAACGGTTCTACCTGCAGCCCAGCCTCCCCAGCAGGGCATGATTCTTCCCCATGATCCTCCTCTGTCAGCAGCCCTGTCACGCGGCCCCGGATCACAGCCTTATTAATGGACCCAGCCCTGTCACAAGTGGATATTAAGCTGTGCTGTACCTCACTGCGCCTCTTTCTCCCGTGCAAATAAACACACACACACACACACACACTTGCTTTCTATCCTTCTGAGGACCAGAAAATAGATTCCCTATTCTGTATATTCCCTAACACTATTCCTAACCTTAATGACTTGTATGCCTAAATAGAACCTAATCCTGCACACAACACTGATTCTATCCCCTACTGATCCCAAAACTGATATAGCCTCTTGTCATCGGTATTATAAGACCGGAAAGATTACCTAACTTTCACATTTTACTGTAAGGAAAATAACGTGTGAATACTTTCTCACAAACACACACAGTAGCTTCCATATTTAACAGGCTTCAACCATGACAAAGCATCCATAGTATTCTTGTTTCCTCTGCCTCCACTGCTTTATACACATACAGCTGATGTAGCTAAATACAAAATATGTGGAGGAAGTTTTTTGGCCAAGGACTTCCCTCGGCGGTGGACAGGACCCGCTGTCAGAGGACGCTCGTCACAAAGGAGGGGGCCCTCTCACAACACTATCCATCCCGACCCAGCTACATGGTGACTGCTGAGAGAAACAGGTTGCAAGAGTGAAAAACTATACTCTCAACGCAGCCAGGAACTGTAGCAGCCTGCCAGGCCTCAAGTGTGTTTTTCCGTGAATCTTGAATGTGATACAGGGGGAGAGAAATAGTGAGATTTGTAAGCACCATGGTTTCTAGAGAACAACATTACCAATGTCAACACATCTGGTTTAATCGAGCCCAATAAAACACAGAAAGTGATTGGGAGAAGTGAAAAAAACGGTATAAGTTAGAACACATGTCCTGTAGGGACCAAAGCTTTCTGTAGTCCCAGAGAAGGGCTTAAGGAGGAGACCAATTCAGGCCATGTGGAGTGATGCTAATGCTAGCTGGCATGCTGGGTTTTGCTGTTTTGTTGGAACTTTGGCGGGTACTGGGGTGACACACTGGCTTTATACAAACATGTTCAACATAGCTAGCTTAGCTTTACCTGGTCATGCTGAATAGCCAGGTGGATATGTAGCAGTTATGGCATTACTGAAGCACACTGAGGCTAATTTATTATAGCTATGTCAGAGATGATGAGCATAACGGGGGTTAATTGTTCCATGTGGCGTAGCGAAAATGCAACAGTCAGGGGAGTCGTAGCGCATAAGTTAACATCAGAAGAACCTAAACATTTCTTCTTAAAAGATGGGCTCCTACTTTCCCAGAGATTGCTGTTATTGCTTAGTGTTCATGTGAGAGGTTGATATGAGGATAGGGCTCTGGAATAAAAATAGAAGGTGAAACACAGACTTCTCAAGTAACAGATAAATGACAGAAGTAGCAGTGGAAACCAACTAGAAGCCTGAAGAAATGAGCCAGTTGGACTCAGACACGATAACATCTCCAGAGGAGAGGAGTCGACGATAACTTGACTATGACTCCCATAAGACACAGTCATTATACAAAAACATTCCACAGGAAGCCATTATGTGATGATCTCATAACTGAGGAGCTACTGTGCTGTGTAACGTATTCTCGAAGCTTTCCCAAGACGTGTCAGGACACAATACGGACCCTAAAGATTATCAGCTGAACACTGAGTGAGAAAGCAAATGGCTTAGTCTGTGAGAAAGCACATGGTCTCGTCTCTTGGCCTTCGACCCTGTCAAGATCCATCTTCTCTCATTTCTTTCCCGTCCATCATTATTAACAAACAACCAAATTTGACCAGACCCTTCACATTTTTCCAACTGGATCCACCCTGAAGTCATTGCTCAAAGATCCATTAGGGCAGAAGACTGACAGAAGGGCAGCTTGGAAAAAGACTCAAACAATCTGTTATTGGCTTTATAGCACACAATTCTGTCCTTTGACTGGAGGAGTTGAATCCCCTGGGAGTTAGAGGAAAACCAAATGCAGGAGAGAAGAAAGATTAGAAGGGAACCAGGGATAATATTGGGCAAGTCTTCATGGCTGAAATGCTTTGTACAGAGGGTTTTATATCAATGTCAGTCAAATAGTTCCCATCTCCATACGATACTCCTTTCCGGAAGTGACATCTGAGTTTCCATCTCCATTTGGAGCAGACGCACATTAACTACGCTCACTGTCTGGGTGTCCCCTAATTCATCCCAAAATAACTCCGGGCTTCCTGTGCTGTTAAATGTCCCATAGCCATGTCCCAGTAGCCAAGCTGTTTTCCAACTCTGAGTCAGTCAGTCAGTCAGTCAGGCAGGCTGCAGCCTTTATTACCCCTGGCTGCTGTAATGACAGAGAGCAGGGAGCAGGGAGAGAGGCACAACGGCTAAATAATTCACACCTGAACAGAGCGGAGGAATTCCCCCAGGTACACTGGAGGCATACCACAGTAGCGACGGCTTGTCCTCCTGTAACCAAAGAGCCTGTTCAAGACAGGTACCTAGCGCCACATTTGGGAGGGAAACAGTCTACCGTCTCCTCTCCATTTTTTCTACCTAGTTCACATCGTAAAAAATTGGAATTTAAATAGACACTGAATTTGGATGCAGTAAATACAAATGAAACTGAGAAGAAATAAAAAGGTCCAACCCCCCCATATTCTCTCATCATCTCGACGTCTCCTCCCAGTCCTTCTCTCCCTTCCAGTCCTCATTTGTTTTTAACAAGACTCCTGTCTTTTCTGGAGTTTCCCCGGCTGTCTGGGTGATGAAAGAGCGTGCTCCCGGGGTCCTGAGAGCGGCAGCTCATTAGCGTGGCTTCTTTTCCTATCGAGGAGCGGAGAGGAGCCGAGTGTCTTAATCTAGCCGACTGTCTAAACACCTCTTCTCTAGCCTGTCTGTCTGCCTGCCACTCCCCAGTCAGCCGAGACCCGAGCAGGACCCTGATAACCGGGTGCCGATTCAAGCTGGTGTCCTGACAGGGCTGGATAAACAGGGCAGGCCAGTGAGTGATGGCAGGTCTCGGCTATCGAGTGAGGACCGCATACTTGAGCTCTGACGAGGGGGGGAGGACGACAGCCTCCCACAAAATCTCCACATCCCGCTCCCAGTCTGTCATGACTGTGGCTCTCGTCGCCAACCGTTCACGCCTCACACCCCGGCAAGGGGTTGTCCTCACCCAGGCTGTGCATGCTGATACACTCTGCCCCCACTTCGTCTCCAGGAATAACCCACTATCCGAGCCTCACGGCCCTGCATACCCCGCCTGTACGATGGGACTTCGGCAGGGGGGGTGGGGTTCAAGGACATGCTTAGGGTCAGGCGGGGGGAAACCCAAACACACTCAATCAGAACTATCTGCGATTGTCTTCAAAGCGGATGGGGGTAGAGGATAGAGGGAGGGAAAGAGGGAAAGGAAACACATGGGTTGCAGAGACAGTCGTTTTCCTGCACAATCAAAGGGAGCTGGGATTCTTTCCATAGAGATTCCTGTGTAATTACAGTAGGGGCTCAATTGTTGACAAGTCAAAGGCTGATGATGGAGGATTGGAATCCTAGTGAGTCTGGCTGTGGAGTTTAGTAATCCGGCACAGCCCCAACTATTTTATCACGGATGATGGATGTTACAAATGGAAGGAGCGAAGCTATTCATCTCCATCATACCTGCCCGTTCAATCATATCACACATTTTTCTAGATAATTCCAACTGTACTACCTTGAATAATTGTTGCTTTTGAGCCAGGGAGTGCTGAGCGCAAGCACACCACACCCATAGCTCCGCCACAGATATTCCTGCTAAATGATTTGAATAATTACTTTTGAGCCTGAGATACAATTACAGACCATACAATTATGGGTGTGATGAATATTCATCACATTGACTCTGGAAGGAGTGGTGTATAGGTCCACACAGGCGCCCACCCCCCCTCGCTCACACAATCTCTTCCTCTCTCTCTCTGGCTTTCTCTCTGCAGTGAAAATAACACAGCAGAGAGCTGGAAGGTGGAAGGATTATATGAAAGTCCGTATCACTGCCACACTGATGGGGAAGAGAGGCCAAACAAACAACAGGCAAATCAACCAATCAGAGAAGATCCCCCTGCTCTAAAATACCCACAGACATTTTACTAAAATTGCCTCAGACCCCTCCTTGAAAATCGTCATGCACCATGATATTGTTTTGTATTTAACAATGAGATCCATCTAATGTTTTTTCTGATTTGTTAAAAAACACATTTCTGTCCCTGGAATGAAGACAATAGTGAAACAGTGAATCTAGTATCTAAGTGTCTCATAGAGCTTGGTTTTTATTCTGCTGAATGTCTGCTTCTCTTTGTGCTCCATGGAGACATTCCCCTATTTCCATCTCATCCACACACTCCCTGTTGGACCAAAGCCCAGAACTAAAACTATTACTGTTCCTCTCCTTTACATTTCAAGTCCTCTTTGCACCCCCATCCCCTCTGCTAATGTGTGCTCCGCTAATGTCTCCTCCTCTAATGTCCCCCCCTCCACCGTCCCCTCCTCTAACGTCCCCTCTGCTAACGTCTCCTCCCCTAATGTCCCCGTTGCTAACATACCCTCCTCTATTGTCGCCCCCTCCCCCGTCCCCTCCTCTATGGTCCCCTCTTCTATTGTCCCCTCCTCTAATGTCCCCTCATCAAATGTCCCATCCGCTAACGTCTCTTGCTCTGATGTCCGTGTTGCCAATCATACCCCCTGCTAACGTCCCCTCCTCTTATGTCCCCTCCGCTAACGTCCCCTCCTCTATTGTCCCCACCGCTAATGTCCCCTCTATTGTCACCTTCTCTACAGCACCCTCCTCTATTGTCCCCTCCTCTACAGCACCCTCCTCTAACATCCCCTTCTCTACAGC
>JACXGJ010009161.1:0-24951 GCA_016801105.1 Esox niger
GAAACACTACTAACCACTTTAACAACAGGGGCTCTTTCTACTCTGAATAGACCGCAATCACTCAATATAAGTAAGTTGAGAGAAGGTCACCGAATTCACTGGGAAATCCATCAGGACTGGAGATCTTTCCATTCATTAAAGGGACATTTTGCTGCTGCTCTATTTATCAATATATGTCTTTTAATATGGTGTTAACATATCACACAGGCCATCAAAATCATGAATTTTGTCATGTGATGTAAATATGTGCATTTTTGCGTCTCAGTGTTAGAACAAGGCCATCATTTCCTGGTTATAAGCTAACCACAAAGAAGCATGGATTGTTTTGCAATCTCAAAAACACTTGCTTGATAGTAAGCTCCCAGTAATCTCTAAAAACTCTTACCACCTCTGTTTTGAACAGCTTACCTTTGATGGTTTAAGCAGGATTTCAATCAGGCTGTAATTAGTCTATATTTTCTTTACAAAGCCAGAGAAATTGTATCAATCTAGAAATACTGCAATGATGTAGCTGATAGGAACATTGTTGAGAAAAGTTAAATGGCTCTATTGAACAAGGGTAACCATGTTAACCTGCCACTAGTGTGAGCTATCATCCAAACATAAAATGCCACAATTGCTACAAAACATCATTCCATTTTCAAATCAGACAGCAGGCTCAACAACTTCCCTGGCATGACATATTTGAAATTCTGCAGGTGCATCGTAATCTAACACACCTCCAACCACTCTCAGTTATGTAAAGTAAGACAAATGAAATAAACTCCCCAAACATTATATACCATCAACAGCTGTCATAACCTAATTTGCAATGTCTGTACCTAGTTTCCCCGGAGCTATTTCTAATGTTATATTTTATCCATGAAACTGATCTACAGTATAAGCGGTTATGTGTCTCCAATCAGGATTTTGTGATTATAATATTTGGCTATGACATTTGGTTTCTGGGTAAGCATCCTAACTAGAAATGTGCATTGTGATAAAAAAAAAAAAAAACGACATGGTTTATAAGGTAAAACAGAGGCTCTCAAGTCAATCTCTAGCATGCCAAATAGCAAGAAATACGTCAACCATGATTACTATCCCTGGGTATAAATATGAGGTGAACGCCTCATTTATTTACATGAACAGTGCAAAGGTCAGTCAATACACAACTGAAATGAAACCTTCATAAATTCAGGACAACTTTGAAAAAGTGTTTTGGCTGTTACAATTTTTTCCTGAAAATACCCATATCATCTATTACAGCAATAATTATGATATTTATATTAACTGAAGTTGTGAAAGAGGAAAGCTGGACATGGGTCAATTAGGTTCATGACGCCCATTTTTTATTAAACAAATATTAAGAATGTATTTTTTCTTCAATCAAGTTTTCCTCAATTAATGGTTAGATTACACTCATTATACCTATCGGAAGATTATTCAATTTGTTATCTTATTACAAATTGAACCAAACCTGAAATACACACCTGAGTATTAGAATGAAATGAAATGAAACACTGCTCACAAGAAGTTAAGGGAACTCTTAAATCAAACATCCGGTCTCGATGAACAAAATATATTACAGATCAAAATCTTTACCGTACATTGTGTAATTTGTTGAGAACAAATTATGTAACAATGGTCAGTGTAAATCAAAATCGCCAGCTGATTGAGGGCTGCATTCAAACTCAAAGTAAACAAAATAAATCAGAGGCTGTTCTATCTTGCGTTAATCTTATCATGTCGACAATTTATAATGTGACATAGTGGTTGGTCATGAAGTGATATTGTCGTGTGTATGGCCTCACACCTGGTTCGTCTGAGCAGATGGGGCAACTTAGGCCCCAACCGTGTATGTCTGTTCCCTTCAGGAAGCAAATAGGCACATTGGTGTGTAATTAGGGAATCTCACTGAGTTGAGATGCCAGAAAACACAACACCTTCATAACCCTTTCAGAGCACATCTTTCAGTACACTACATTAGGGTAAGGCAAGGGTGTTGCCAAGAATGCCAAGCATTTCATTTTTAAACCTGATGCATTTAATGCGTGTACAGGTTTGCGTGTGCAGAGGTTTCGAAAGAGGCACTGTCAAGGCATAGTCTAAATTCAGTAGATGTTGAAATATGTGTCGGTGAGAATCAGCGAGAACCCATCTTTCTATTGATTTGCTGTCGTTCAGCTAGCACACAAAAGTGTAAAAGTGATCTCAAAGACAAGAAAATGATGGGCATTGTTTGGCCAAACCCCGCCCACTTTAAGCAGTAGCACCAGGAATTACACCAGCTGACACAGTGGTGAACACTTTTACATTGAAATGACAGTATAGAACATTGTGGACAGGTTAGTAAATGGGTGGGCTTAGCTTTTGTCGTTAACCTACTCTGCGAATGACAATGAATTCAAATGTTTTCTCTTGAGACTGATGTCAGAAAAGTGTCCACAACTGAAATCGCTCACATAAAATGTATGTCAATCGTTATTCCACAATGTTCCATCTAGGGAAGAGAAATGTAATCCATTTGCATAGCCTTAGCACTAGCTCAAACCTTTTCTCCCTGAGTGAAATAATGTCCTTTTGACGTTTGTTCCACTAAGCAGTAACATGCGCATTAAAGACACACCATAACCACAAAGACTGCATAGTAAATCGTGCATTTTGTGGAAAAATAATGGAATCTTGCCAAAATATTCATCTGATTTCACAGGACCCTTTGATCTTAATATGGAACCAGTAGGCGGGAAAATGCTTGTCTCTCTTTGGATATATCTTGATTTCACTCAAACTGTAGATGACAGCCCTAGTTTGTCAAGTGGTAGAGATGTTGATTTAGTCTGTAAAAATAGCATTATCTGAATTTGTCCTAAAACTGGTTGCATTTGCCATCTAATAATAGGGAAACAAATTATTGCAGTTAGTGAAATATTTATTCAATATTTGATGTCCTTAAAGAGAGAAACATTTAATGATCTCTGTGCTGTGTGAGCCAGCTTGCTAAAGTAAGATAACACTTAATTTGAGGACTCAAACAAAAAAATGAGAGATCTGAGACTTGACACATGCTGAGCAGAGAAAATTTTGATTTTACTTCAGACTTGCTCATTCTTATTTGTAACTTGACTCGAGACTCAAATCTCATGACTTGCTTAGGAAAAATTTGAAACACTTTACCTCCTCATCACCTAATTGTGACATCTCCTGTGATATGACAGAAAAAGCTTAAGGTAAAGTATTTTGTTTGCATGCAAGGTTAATGTGGCACAAAAACCTGTCCCACATTTTAGCTCTATTATAATTTTTTTATGGCAAAAGTACTAAGTGATACATTGTTAATCTTCACTATATTGACACTGACTATAGTTTGGCATTCATTTCAATTGTACACACCTAGTTTTCCTCAAATTTACCCCACCCACCACAACCAAACTCTGGCAGTATAAATGACCAGGTCTGTGATTCAGGCTAAAGTTCTCTTGACACTCTCTGCACAAAGAAAAGGAGCTGTTGGTTTTGCTTTCAAGTACTTCTGAATAGAAAAGGATTTTTTGTTTGGGATAAAGTTCAAGTGATCACTTGTCAAGATGAACAAAATCATTTTGGGAGTTCTTGCAGTTTTTGGATCTTTCATGCTGGGTAAGTCAGAGCTCCCAAGTGGCACATCAGTAAAATATTTTACTCGCAACAGCTACACGTTGTAATCAGGACTTGGATTCTGATAGCAGCATATCGACAGGGCTGGGGAAATACAAAGAGGGCAGTGCATATTGATTAAACACCATCCAAGCTGGGTGGTTGAGATATTGGACCGTGTTGCATTGTCTCACTCTAGGGAATTTGTGCCCATGGCGCCCTCAAGGTTGGTTGTGGCTAGTGGCAAGGGAATGCGCTTTCCTACAAAGTTCTGTTAAAAATAAAACTGGATGAATGAGCAGTGTACAATGAAGAAGAGCAGGTTCAACATGAGAGGCCGATTTTGTGATTACCGATTAAGCCTAGTCTAGAACTATAAAATCAAGTTCGATGGAAAACTCTAAAGGGTTTAAGAATATAGACAAAGCCATGTTTATGACTTGGCTTCAGTCCAGAGACACACCTCCCTAAAATCCAAGCTGTCCCTCAATATTACCAGGCTCCAAGCAGAATTTATTCAAGCCTGGGTGCGAGATAATCATATAATGACATTCCATACCAGTGCTGTGTATTATCTACAATATTAAAAATAATGTTGTTTATCCATTGTTTCAATATCTGGCTGTGGCCTTTAGCCACAGCAGGTTTAGGTGTCTTTTACTTTTGACTTTCACCCAGTTTTTCTCCTATGTCCAAATTCATACATTTGTCCTCATCTAGCCAGACTACTGCAAAAACGCACTGCTTGCTTAACCAGGTATTACTTGCCAGAACCTAAAAACTAAAAAAAGAACATTCACCTACCAACAACCATTTAAGCTGGCAGGCGTCCGACCTATCAACTGAAGCTGCCAGAGTGCGTGAATTTGGTCTTCTACTCACCTGCTAAGTTGACGCATTGTGGAAACACCATAATCTTAACATGAATGTTACAAAATTGGAAGGGTAATTCATGACAAAACTAGCAGATTAGCTACATGCAATGTGAAACAGAAAATTTATACATTATTATCATTGTGTTAAGTTTCAATTTTTCAAGTGAATTGAGTAAAACAAATGACTGAAAAGTTGAAAACACAAAGCTAACTATAAAATATATATTGGGTACAGTTAGCATTTACAAAATCTGATAGCATACATTTTTCTTAACATTCATAACACACTTACATTCCTGGTCGAATTGTTGGTACCTCAAATGACTGATGGCTGTGGTATCTGTCAGAACCAAAGATGTTTGTTTTAGGGATATTTAACCGGATATATAGTGATCAAATTTTTTTTGAAGGTGTAAAGAGTCCTGTCATGTGTCCTGTATGCAGCATTGGTGGCAAAACTAATGGTTAAATAGTACAGAACATGAAGGCGCTCAAGTGCCCTGTTACTTGCCAACTTGTAAATAAATGACTTATCTAAAATCAAGTATGGGTAAAATCAAGCACATCTGGCGCCTGTTAGCTAAAAAACTATTTTTTAAACAAAGATGCTCCCTGCTGATTCTGTACAATAAGTTATAGTGCATCTAACAAAGCAAATCAATGAAACTTGTCGGTGTAATTTCTCTGCCTCACTCTTGGTCTCTCTCTTCCTCCAACGATGGATTACTTTGTGAAAACATTGTTAGCTTTTGTGAATAAAGCCATGTGATCTTAACGTTTAACCCCGTTCAACATTGTGTGTTTCAGTGGAATCCCTGACATGCAACCAATGCACTGTGGGGGTGCTGAATGTTTGCTTGATCCCTGGTAGTGTAAACTGCTCAACAAACAGTTCCTGTTTCACAGGCAAAGCCAGTAAGTACTCGATTCCTGCTCTACCATCATTTTGATTTCCATGAGCTGTGAGTCATAATCATCAAGTTTGAAAACAAAAAAAGGCTTGAAATGCTTGAAATATTTCACTTGATGTGTACTGAATCTAGAACATATGAAGGTGTCATTTTTATTTGAATTGTGGAAAAGAAGACCTTTTCCATGATATTCAAATTTTTTAGACCTGTAATGCTTTACCAAATTAAGGTTTTCTGGTTTTACTCATTTTATAAGGTTTTGACCATAAAACCCCTTTTGTTTACCTTAACGCTACAAATGTGGATTTTTACAAGTCTATAACAATGCTTAAACCACATCAGGTGAGGTCTGGGAAAGGTGGTGGGGTTAAATGAATTGTCAGTAGACAATAAAGTGAGTATTCATATGTACAGCCATCACTAACCCTTCTATCCTTTCTCTCTCTCTCACTCTCCATCTCACTCTCTCTTTCTCTCTAGCCTTTCCATCTGTTAGTACTTCCATAGGCTTCAACACCCAGGGCTGTCTGAATAACAATTTGTGCAACATCACCTCCACTGCAAACAGCATCCTTACTGTCTCCTACACCACTGTAACACAATGCTGCTCTGGAAACAACTGTAACCCATCATCAATCAGTGGCGCCACCTCTGCTAAGCTCTCTGTCACCGCAGCCCTAGGTGCCACACTTGTGGCCTCAGTATGGGGCAGCATGCTTTACTAGAACTAAGGGACATAGAAGACATTCACACTACAACTGAGTTGTTCCACCTTGAAATCAATAACCTATCTTAATCTGTCTATATCTCATTCAATTACAGTTTTCCACATCATTTGAGACCATTTTGTTTGGTTTGTACACACTGCATGTCTAAACCAGATTGACTCCTGCTTTGTTTTTGATGTAATGCCAACTATGGGTAAGGCTTTTAGTTAGGGCTAGGGTTTTTAGGGTTTTATAATCCTTTTTAGGGCTTGGGCTTTGAGTGTTTTATTGTTTTGTTTTTATGTATTTTGTATTGTGTGTTTTATCTTGTGTTTTCTATATCTAACTTAGTGTATATTATGTTTTTTTGTATTTTATCGTGTGAACCTTATTTTGATTACTCTTTCTGAAGTGTTCTAGGACCATGAAGTATGGTGATATTGCACTTTAAATAAATGCACTTACAATGGCTTTATTTCAGAGATATACAATCTGGGTCAGAACCTAATGTGGTATTTATCAAACAAGCAATATGACATCTGTTATTGACCAATGGAGTGTTGTGGGTGTAAAACTGCATTCTTAAACCTTCTATATTTTAGTTTTCTTTTCCTTATTATCAATAATCATGATTGATTAAATTATTATTATTATTCATAAATAATGCTAATAAAATATTTTACTATTGTTAAACAATCTTTATGATACAGTTATTTTAACTTATTTTGATGCCATTCTCAGAACTCAAATCACAATTCAAATCAATGGAATCCCAGGAATGACAAATGTCAGTAAAAGGTTAGTTGACGAGAAAATTATTTAAAAGGATATTTAAATAAAAACAATTGTTTAATCACTTCCTTGGCCTAGTAAATTTGAAAATAATTGATTTTACTCTTCCATTTATCATTTACTCACCCTAAATTTTACTTTTACCCTCAGGCCTAGAACAGTCGAATAATAGATCAAATTGCTATTTTTCTCATTCCTGGGATTCCATACGAATCACTCTAATGTTTGAAAATAAAATGTTTACCTGAACTGGATACCACAAATAAATAAGACTGATCATTTGTTCCCACACACTTCTACTTAAATGGAAAAATTTATCAACCATGGCTTTCATCAGCCCATTCGATTTTACGGACGAAATCCTGGTACTGTAGGGAATAAACAAGAAATTCCAGGTTGTTCTCATTTACCTTAAGCCATGGTGATATTAAAGAGTAGCAACATTTTAACCTGAAATCCTGAACATTTGCAGAAATACGCATTCACTAACATCCGGATGTCCTTAGTGAAAACTTTTTATACTTTCATTGTAGGTTTGGGAATTCTGTATCAGTGTAGATCGTGGAAATGGATGTTCGTCTAGAAATGCAATGTTCACTGTATATCATAAAAACAAATAAAAATCTGTCTGTCTTGAATTCTACATGAACCACAGCCAATCAGAATTACCGTAGGAAAATTTGCAAATTAACTAAATCTCATTCTCTGAACTGTTTCTTTCCAGGCAATAGCAAAAGCACATCAAATATTATTACAAAAGTATTTGCTAAAGCCACAAAAGCCTGAAAGTTTTTAATAAATATGTTAATAAAGGAGCACTCTTACAAGTATATGCCCACTTTGAATTTGAGGCCAGCAACACATTTAAAAAATGTTGGGACAGAAGCAACAAAAAACAAAAAGAGCTGTATAATAAAAACTAAACCTGGAATATGGAAGATCACACAACTAATAAGGTCATTTTGCAACAGGTCAGTAACATGATTGGGTATTAAAAGATCATTCCAGACAGGATGGGTCTGTCATAGGTGAAGATGTTGAGGAGTTCATCACTCTGTGAAAGACTGTGCAGGCAAATAGGAAACAATTTAAGAATAACATTTTTCAAGGTAAATTTGCAGAGTTTGGGATTTTATCATCTACATTGCACATTTTCATTAAAAGATTCAGAGAATCCCGAGAACCCTGTATGCAAGGGCCCAAGGCTAAGTGTAAAACTGTCCTGTGGCCTCATGAATAAACATTTTAAATTATTTTGGGGAATCATGGACGCCGCACGTGGAGAGGGGCCATCAGGCTTGTTATCAGCATACAGTTTAAAAGCAGGATTCATGATGTAATGAGGGTGCATTAGGGCACATGGCCTTAAACGCGCACCTCAACCTTAATGGGAGCTGGGCCTGTGGTTTTGGTATTTGTATCATAAACGTTAGCAGGAAGTCTGATGCTGCCATCTTTGCACCCTTTTGTTGGCACTCGCTCCTGGAGAAAATAAACACTACTTTGGTTGCACTGAGGGAAAATGAGTAACTCGTTATTTATTTGAAATAACTTACACTCTGTCTGCCTTTAAGGATTGATATCCTGGATGGGAAACCTCATGGCATGGCATATGTGACCCAACAGAGAAACTTACCTTGCACATCAGTGCTCTACATACTGAAACCACTCAACCTTTGAGCAACTGGTCCTCGGCCACCCTTGCCGTGCTGTGCTGTCCATTGATAGTCCTTCCATGCTTTCCGTTACAAACATTCCATTTGCAAACAATTACTTCCATATCATCTTCTGTAAGGAAAAAGCATCCACTCTTTCACCACACCGCCCGTGGGATTGTGCCATTGAACTGCTCCCAGACTTCACACCACCCAAAGGTTAACTTGTTATTGGCCAAATGACCTTTTGAACTTTAGAGTGTTCCCTCTATACTTGAAACGGAAATGGAAGTGGACACCTATGCAGATTCTCTTTAAGGTTTTATTAATCACTCCACATCAAATTCTTTCATTCTGGAATAACCATAAAGACCCGGTACCCTATGAAATTGATCTCAGCTGTATTTTAACAGGTAGGACAGGATACTATTTATGCTAAACTTGACCTGCGTAGCGCACACAACCTGGTCCACATAAAGGAGGGGGATGAATGGAAAACATTACCACACAATGTGAATATTCTGAAATGCTTTTGGGATAACCAATGCCCCTGCTGTCTTCCAGTCATTCATGAACAAGATCTTCAGGGACATGATCAGTAGTTTTATTCTTGTTTATATTGATGATATCCTTCTCAAACTCCATGGCCGAACAACAAGTTCTCAGTCACCTTCAGGACTACTGGCTCTACATGAAGATTGTGAAAATTGCCCTTCAAGTTACCAACGTTAACTACCTGGGTTTTGTGTTGAACCTGGGAGGTGTCAGCATAGTCCAAGGTCAGTCGGAGGCCAAGGTCTCCACCGTGTGTAATTGGCCCCAACCACAGACAGTGAAGGAGCTGCAACGATTCCTAATTTTGTCCAATTTCTACAGTCATTGTGTATGAAATTTCAACTCCACAGCCACCCCCCTGTCTATAAACAGCCAGAAATCCCATACTCCGTGGTGGTCTCCAGTACCATTGAGAGCATCAAACTGTGGTTCACCACTGCACATATCCTGCGCCAGCCTGACCCTACTTTGCCTTTCACCATCAAAGTGAATGCCTCGGAGGTAAGTGTTGGGGCGGTCATGCCTCTACGTTTCAGTGAGCCACCCAAACTGTACTCATGTGCACCCAAAAATTCCCCGGCAGAGAAGAATTATGACATGCATTGTGGAGGTTTTGGCTTTGGATGAATGGCACCACTGGCTGAAGTGGGCTCACTATCTGTTCGTGGAGCTCATTGACCATCATAGTTCAAAATACATCAAACTCCCAAATGTCTCAAAGCCTGCCAGGCTTGCTGGTCCTTGTTTTTACATGGTTTACCTTCACAGTTTCAGCGAAGAAAAGTGTGAAGGTAGTCTCTCAGTAGTTTGATCATCCTACCAGCAATGATGCCCCGAGCCCATTCTGCTCTCTTCGTGTGGTTTCTCGTATTCAACAAAAAACAGGTCCTACCATTGATGGCTGTTTTCACTATAGAAGCCAAATGTAGTAGATGGCTCATCAAAATTTCTAGCAAGCAGCCCAAGCTCAGACTATTGCTGACCATCAATGCAATCCTACACCCCTGTACCAGCCTAGACAACACGTCTGGCTCTCCTCCAGGGAGCTTTCATGTTTCCCTTCTTATGCCAGTCCTCTATAGTCCCATGCATCTTATCATTACACTGCACCCAGCACCTCCACCATTGGAGAACCAACCATCTTGTAAAGGAAATTGTGTACCTTCGCCTGTGTGACTTTTTGGATTACTGGTTTTTGACCATTTCTTATAACTTCAACCACACTTTTTGCCTGCTCCTTCTGAATGAAATTCTGAATAAAAATTAAGGGAACACTTAAATCACACATCGGGTCTTGATGATCTAAAAATATTCACAATTAAAATCTTTACTGTACATTTTGTAATTCGTTGAGAACAAAATTATGGTAAATGGAAACCAAAATCCCTTTCCGATTGAGGTCTGGATTTAAACGCACACCGAACAATTGAAATCACAGGCTGTTCCAACTTGCATGAATTTCATCACGGCAACTCATAATGTGACTCAGTAGTGTCACCATGTGCCTGTTTACACTCCTGACAACATCTGGGCAAGCTCCTGATGTGACGGAGTATGGTATCCTGGGGGTTCTTCTCCCAGACCTGGATCAGGGCATCACATCAGTGACCTCTCAGACAGTCTGTGGCTCTACTTGGCAGCATCAGATGCAATGATACATAATGTCCCAGAGGTTCCCAATTGAATTCAGGTCTGGGGAACATGAGGGCCAGTCAATGGCATAAATGCCTTCATCATCCAGGAACTGCCTACACACTTTGGCCACATGAGCCCGGGCATTGTCCAGTCAGAAACAGACTCCATGAGGTGGCATGAGGGTCCAACGTCCTCTAGTGGGACCTGTGCTTGCACATAATAATTATTCACGTACCCCGTTGTCAAGGTAGAGAGTAATATTTTTTTTTATTGCCGCATATTGATAGTCTATTAGCGCATTATGTTACAGGCTCAATCTTTCTCACTGTAATGTTGGTTAAAAGCTGTTATATACATTGAGGGGTGTGTTTACCTAGCAAAGCCACGACAGTAACCCCCATGCCAAATGGTCAATGTAAACATTCCTGTGGTTATCAGAGCGCAACCTACAGAGAGAATCTAAACAGAGAGGTTTCTGTTGTTCTCATTATCTAGGCACAGCTTGACATGAGGCATTGTCAGGAGAATGTTTTGGTAGTGCAATAACCTAGCAGTGTGCAAATGTGCTGCCTTGGCCTGTGAGATGAGAGAATGAGCAGTATGTGGAACATGAAAAGGGAGAGGGCACATGGTAAATATGTCTGCATAAGCCAAAACAGCCTCAGTAGCTGCGGCAGCTGCCCATATGCAGCAGACCAGAGCCCGAGACACTAGATCCAAATGTTTGGAGTAGGACGCTACCAGCGTCTGCTTCACATCATGGTACTGTGTCAAAACAGAAAACATAAACCAATTTTTTTCACAGACAATACGTTAAACAGCTTTGCATGATCTGATAAACCTAAACAGGGAGAGGTAGACAGACTGACTTCCCTTGATTGTCTCAAACACTCCCTGTCAGTGGTCCAAACAATTTTGGCCTTCATGGCCATATTGTGGCCATGAATGAGATCAGAGGCTGTGTGATTTCAGCAGTCTGGAAGCCAGGCTCTGCAGTAGCCCGTCACACCCAAAAGGCTCATCATTTGGGCTTCGGTTATTGGTTTTGGGAGTTCCAGCACTGCTTTAACTCGTTCTGGACCCAACAATCTACCGTTAGGCGTGATAATCATGGCCTAGGTACCTGACAGATTGTTGGACAAGTTGCAATTTTGTTTTGGAATCTTTGTGGCTATTCTCACAGTCCAAAATTCTAACAACGCACTCATATCAGTTTCGAAATCCTTCAGTGTCTCAGAGCACAAGAGTAAATCATCAACATATTGAATGAGCCTACTTCCAGTTGGAGGAATGAACCCTTTCAGATTTTGGGCAAGCGCTGCTGAGAAGACAGCTGTAGACTCAGCGTACCCTTGAGGGAGAATGGACCAGGTCCATCACTTCCTACGGAACATAAAAGCAAACCAAAATTACGGTTCCTTTGCCATTTTTCTGGAATACTGATAAATGTGTTAGCCAAATCTATAACTAAGAACCAATTTGCGGTTGGTGGAACATCAGACAAGACAGTGACAGGGTTGGGAACGACAGGGGAATGAGCATGTATTATTTCATTAACAGGTCAAAGATCTTGAACAAATCGCCAATCCCCATTAGATATATGAACAGGAAGGATGGCAGTGTTACATGGAGAACAGAGCAGAGTATTATGGCACCCCTTGCTACCAGGGAATCATGAAAAATAGCAATCCCTTCTTCAGTTTCCTTACTAAGAGGGTACTGGGCCCTACTGGGCCTAAACGTGGATTTGGGTGTGACTGTGAGAGGCTGAACACAGTACACATAAATACACATAATAAACCAAACAAAAACATAGTAAGACTGTTGAGACAGTAGTGCAACGAGCAGGGTATAAAGGATGCTGGAAATAAATATTGTGCAGGTATAATTATTTAGACAGGTGGATGTTAGGGTCAGAGTTACTGGGTGGTTATACAGGAATTGTGCTTGACACTAAGTGACTGAAGTTGACTGTGGTGACAGTGAGCTTGACAGAGGCTGCATCACCCAGGTTGTGACTGGGTTACAAAGGGTGGTGTTGCAGCAGGTTGTGGTGGTTAGGAAGCTGATACCAAGGATTGTGCTGTTGGAGTTCACACACAAAGCATTTTCTATACAGCTCTGGGTGGTGAAACCTGGAATTGAAGGGATGGATGGGTTGGCTAAACAGTGAGATTGTCATGACCGTGATGTTGTGGGGTTAATGGATCAGGCACAGGCAGGGGTAGCAGTCGGTGCGATCTTTATTGTATGAACACAAAGAGACAGAAAACACAGAGCACTGGAGAACAATACTAAATTAAACAAAACACAACACTACAAAACGAAACAAAACAAAACAAAACTCACCACAGACATCAGGACACATCGCAACATGGAACAATGACTGACAAAGCAGAGGAGAAACATTTAAACACATTCATGGCTTAATTGGGACCTGATGTGAGTAATGATTGAAGACAAGACAAATGAAGGGGACCGGGATGAGTTCATGACTGTTGGAGAGATAGGAAAAGCAGAGCAGTCCATCACCTCACCGTCACAGAGATAGAGATTTTTGGAAGGGTTAGAATGATATGAACATGATCTTTGTTTTTGTGGATCATTCAGGTGAATAAACTGGTTGAGTACTGACTTTTCCAGTTAAGCAGGTACTTGTGTGGTTGCGCAGACTGTAGAATTTGGGTTCAGGCAGATACCCATTAGGCCCAAACTGCATTTGTTACATGTCAAGGACTCTGCTGAAACACACAATGTTGAGTGGAGTTAGACAATTAGATCACATGGTTTAAGTGACAACACATAATGTTGGACCCATATTATCTTGTTAGGCGTGATTTGAGGAGGTGCAAGAAAGATTGTGCCTGGGAGACGAGAAAGAAAAGTCATGTTGCTGATGGAATGTTCATCATTTGTTTCTGTTAGATGAATAGGAAATAATAAAGGAGACACCAAGATGGATCTCGGAGATTTATGGCTGAAGACCTTCTATGTGCTTGTTTGATAGGATCTAAATATATCTCTTTCAAATATTCAAAGCAGGAACATATCTATTATACTGAAATTGTTTGGCCAATTAATTGATCATTTTGCATTGAAGTAGATATAGACATTTTAAACATCTCATTGAAATGTACCAGTAATCCAATCCAGTACTGGTGGTCCCAGGTATGCGTCACCTATGGAGATCCTATCCCAAAATACATGTATTACTTTACTCCATTATATTTTTTCAGGACTAGGCTTAGTTCTGGTTGAACTGAGGGCCACAACCAGTTTTCATGAGTGGTATTGGACATCTGAGTATCTTCAGTAGGACCCCACCCTCAGTAACATATCTGATGCTGCCACCTTGCTGGTGAATGCATTGCTAGCTGATGCTTACCGTGCACTAGTATCAGCTAGCACTGCTACAAATTTCAAAACATTGTACACAGGACAGACTGGAGATCATTACATACTTAACAATAGAAACTTGCTGAGAACCAGGCCTCAGAGTGGCACAGTGGTCTATGTCATGCAGTACAACTGCACCATGATAAAACACACAATGTCAAGTTTGGTTACATAATACACATTTAATTTTGATGTGTGGTAAAGCAAAGAGGCAATGAGTTTGAAGTTAGGACTTGAAATACATCCGCAGGTACCCCTCCAATTGACTCAAATGATGTCCAACAGCCTATTAAAAAAAATGCATTTTCCAAGCTGTTGATCAGCACTGTCAACTTAGGGTATGATATGTACACTTCTAACCCACTGGAATTGTAAAATAGTGTATAATAAGTGAAATCATCTGTCCGTTAACAATTGTTGGAAAAATCGTTCACTAAGTAGACTTCCAAACTGACTTGTTAAAATGAAAAATTAGTTTTAATGACTTCAACCAAAGTGTATGGAAACTTTCAACTTCAACTGTAATTCTCATGTCTTATTTCCCTTTACATTTTCTTAAAATCTGTTTTTGATTTGTCATTGTGGGGTATTAATGTAAATTGAGGAGGATCTTTTTAAAATAAATGTTCATACAGTTCAGATCATAGTGCTAAATACTACAACATCAATAGTGCCACATGGCATTTATCATAAATAATCATTCAGATTTACTTTGTTGCCATGTCATTATGTCACAGACATGAAAATAATCTTTCAGATTTTAATTCACCTGCCTCACTGTAATCTGTTGGATTGTTGGATTGTGAATGACGACCCTACCTTGACCAAAATGTTAATTCCTACAGTGGAGCACAGTCTTTACAAATTTTCTGTGCTAATCTGCCACCATGCTGGGGAATGTGCTGTGTCCACTAGCACTAATACAACTGCATGCTTGTATTTGTATACAGGACGAGCTGGAGATCACTACATACTTAGCAATAAAAACATGATACCTGAATACAATTTAAAATAATTATCAAATGATGAGAACCAGGCCATAGAGTGACGCAGTGCTGTCAGTCACTGCCTTGCGTTACAACTGCACCATTGTGGTCAAGCATTTGAATTCTGATCGTGGCATACCAACGATGCCTGGTGATTAAAAAACTTGGCCACAATGGTGCAGTTGTACTGCGTGACTTAGTCCACTGCGCCACTCTGAGGCCTGGTTGTCAGCTTTTAATGTTTATTTCAAATGGTTTCCTTGTTGGCTCAGCGGAGGTTTGTGTGAACTGTTGAAATCTTCTTTCTCAGTTTGCGCTCTAGCGACTCCTTGTGGTAACAATTCCTGGTTGGCGTGAGAAGTGATGTAATAATCAGAATGGCTTTGCAAGACATACTTAATGGAAAACTATCGATCTTTGACTTTCCCAAACTTAAGTTGGAGTTGTTGCAACATGGCAAGGCCATAAAAATAAACTGGATAATAAATTGGGTACCACAAAACTATTCTGAAGTATTGATTTGAAATAGTAGCAATTGATATAATGAATTGATGAAAAAAAATGCCTATTGCATAACTGACATTATAACAATTTAAATTAAATATTGTCCTAGTGAGTTTTATCCAGTATTTTGTGTGTATTACTAGTTATAGATTTGACTCATCCAGCATAAAAGATGCTACAACTGCCATAATTCAAAAATTATGGAAGTAATGCGTTTAGATCCCCGCCAAAACAATATTTATCAAAAGTTGTGTTGTATAGCAAACGAATACTTCCTTTCCACTTTTTCAAGTTGATAGTTAAAGTAATTGGGGAGGGGGTCAAAGGGAGTGGCGGAAATGAGGAGTATGGAAAGAGGATTCCAAAGGTCTTTACCAGAATGGAGTGTGAGGTTATACAAGTCTGAATGTTTGGAATGAGAGCAATGCAGAAATGAATGAATGAGCAGAGAGCTCTTCAAAGGAGGAAAAGAAGAAGGTAGCTACAGTATCTGCACTTCACAAAATGTTTCCATCATTGAAATATTCAGATAATTTCCAGATTTATTACTGTGTGCCAATTGGGGCCTGGTTGAGTCACATGCTAGCATTATATGTCTTCTAACCAATTTTCAACGTGTTTTCAAGCAACAAAATAATTTTTTGTAAGCATTATATTTGTTTGTCTTTGCCATCTTTTGGAACCAACCAGTAATCTCTGATTTACTTTTATTTGTTTGTATTTTTTGTCCCCTGATAAGGGATTTGCCAGAAAATATACAGATATTACAGTCAGTACTTGACGTTAACATTATTCCCCACCTGCCACTGTGGCTTGTGGTTTTGCAAAGTTACTAGCCACTCAGCATTTTCACTAGTGACCATTTGGTTGTTGGGGTTACGTTTTATTTAATAAAATTTGACTATGTGTGCTACATCTTAGCTTGTCTTGTTCACTGGTTCAGTCACAATTAGGCAAAGGTGGTACCCCACTCTACCGGACTCCATCTGTGAAATAATTTATATAACGTGGCTACACTTGAAAAAGACAACTATTATAATGTTAAATCTACCCTGTTGTCCGCTTGAACAGCTAATCCATGCTACAACATCCTCTATCAATCAACAAAATATGTTAGCAATATATTTATTCTTAACATAAACTAGAACTATGTTTTTTTTTATAAATATGAAATCAAACATCAGCATTATAATGAATTTCAGTCAGTATTATTAGCAATATTCTTGTTAATATAGACTTGCATAAAAAACTAAACAGAGATGTATTTATTACAGCCTTGTTAAGTAATTTATTCCCCATCCTTGCTTTTGACACTTTTTACAGCTGTACTTGGCTCTGCTGTTCTCGCTGATCCAGCGTCTTCACGTTCATATATTTACATTGTTAGTAACTTAAATATGTTAATTATATATTTTTTATTCTATATATAACATATGCAGGCTAATGTTTTTGGTGATAGTACATACCCGAATCTGATGGTCTTCTCACCAGTCACCCTCGTTTGTCTCACAATCTCTCTTTAAAATCAAATCTTTAATTTTAGGCAACTAAAAGTTGCATGAAAAGTACAAATAAAGTTATGAGGATTAGATGTAGTTTTAGGTAATTCAGTTTTAATGGAATATTTTCACTTGATTGAGTGTAAAAGAAAACTAGGATCCACCTGTTTTCTGACATTACTCATCTCCGTGATGGCTGGACGGGGGGGGGCGTATGCAAGGTTGCCAGATTTAATTAACCATAAACTGTATTTTGTTGCAGACTCCAGAAACAAATAGACCCACCCAAGCCCATGTGCAATTGTGTAGGAAACACAACCCACTTGACAACAGTTAATATAGAAAAAGTTTCCTCTTACTGTCATCTTAGCTGCAGTGTTTCGCTGGTAATTTGTATAAGAGCGCAAAATCATGTTTTACCATGCCAACACATAGAGGTGGTGCGAGATTTTGGGATGGCTGTTGCCTTTGAGCTTTGAATTCAGGAAAACCCTGTCAATGTATTGATAGAATGGCACCCGCCAAAGTGGCTAGTAAGAGTGATTGCGTTACACGCCACAGCCAAATTCTACGAGTAGCATGTGGTCGCAGTATTGGAGGCTGCAGTTCTACTATAATCTTGAATCTGCTCCCAGAGTCGTCCTTGTCCTGTCTCCAAAATGCCAAATTTCTGGTTGAGATCTACTGACTGCAGAAGCCATAGCAAATACAATAGAATATATCAATATACTTTTCCTGAGGGAATTCTAGGGCATCAGACACATACAAAATGTAGTATGCGTACAGGTATATACAAGATAATCCGCTCTACCGACATGCAGTCAATGTTGGCAGGATGTCCAATACAACAAAGTTCATCCCCAGCATACCCATCCACATGAGAGGAAACGTCCTCAAGTAGCCCATCCATCCTGCCGTGGAGGTTAAGCATCAAACATATATGTTCATTTGTTTCTACTGTAATGTTATTTTAATTTCTATAATTATCTAAGGTCTATGATTTAACATATTTTCAAATATATTTCCTTTCTTTGTGTGTATAATTGTCTCCTCAAATATCATCACATATCCTGAGAAAGCCTCCACAGCCTCATCAAATGTGTTTTCACTGTTGCAAAAATCTAGGGTCTTAGAAATGCGGTCCTGAAACAGCAGCCTCCGGCTTGGGTCAAATACTGCTTTCTGGTCATCCAATCCTCTAGGTGACGCTGTCGTGGCAATGAAAGAGGGTCCTAGAACTGCGGTCCTAGAACTGCAGCCACATACTATTTGGCGGGTGGGCGGTTGCCAATGTCAAGCCCAGATTACAATTGATCGTAGCCAATGGCATAGGAGCGCTTGTATTTGTCTGTGATTAATACAGCCTGGGCAGTTGTGATGTTTCTGACACAAGGGCTGATCCTAAAGCAGGGATGGGCAACTTGGATGGGGGTGGGGGCCAAATATATTATGTACTGGTCATCAGGGTGCTGCAGATAACTTAGAATAATATCAGGGGGCTGCAGATAAAATTATTAATAAATACATTTAATGTAAACTAGTTCACGTATATCCGGGTAATTTTAAAAGATTAGCTGTTTTCCCACCCTGCTCATCTCTCCTGGGATTCAGCATGTTCGCTGCCATGTAATTAAACGCGTAAACCCTTTGAACACTATATGTTTTTTGATTTTTTTCACTACTTTGATATTTCTGTAATTGGTATCATCAAGTGTTTTATGGCTAAAACATCAGCACACTCTCAGCTACACTTAGAAATACATCACACCAGCTTTCATAGCACCTGAAACTACTGTTATATGCGTAAACATGCAATTAATTATCTCAGGTTTATTTCATGTTTTGTTTCCAACATAGATTTTGTTGGTTCCAATTTACAAATGGAAGGTCAAGCATGAAAAAAAGGTGTTTGCCAATGTTTTCTTTTCTGTAAGCTCTGAGAATACATAAAATATTTGACAATTAACAATGGCATATGTCAAGGTCTTGGTAGATTAGATGGTACGTGAATAATCAGTTTTAGAGTCAATGTGTTGAATGCAGGCGAAATGGGCAGGAGTAAAAACCTGGTTAACTTTGACATGGCCCAAATTATTTGGCCAGACAACTGGGTCAGAGAATCTCTGAATCACCAAGGCATGTCGGGTGCTCCCAGTCAGCAGTGGGTGGTGCCTACTGACAGTGGTCCAAGGAGGGACAAATCACAAACCGATGACCAGGTGTAGGGCGCCCAAGGCTCATCGATGCGCAACGGCAACAAAGGCTATCCCAACTGGTCCGAACCAACAGAAGATTTACTGCGGCACAAGTCACAGAAAGATTGAATGACATTACGGTAAGATTGTGTCACAGGACCCAGTGCTTCATATCCTGCTGCGTATGGAACTGCCAAGCTGCAGACCAGTCAGACATGGAGGGGGTGTGACGCTCTAGGCAATGTTCAATTTGACCTAAACATCATTGCAGATGAGGTACCCCTTCATAGCAATGATTTTCCCTGAAGGCAGTAGCTGATTTCATCAGGATAATGCGCCCTGCCACACTGCACACATTATTCGGGAATGGTTTGAGGAACATGATGAATTGGTGTTGCCCTGGAATGAGCATATGTGAGATGTGCTGGACGAACAGGTCCGATTTATGGCGGCTCCTCCTTGCAATGTACAGGACTTGAAGGATCTGCTGCTAACGTCTTGGTGCCAGATACCACCGGACACCTTCAGAGGTATTGTAGAGTCCATGCCTCAGCGGGTTGCTACCGTTTTAGCTGTAAACCAACTGCATATTAGGCAGGTAGTCAAAATGTTTTTGCTCATCAGTCTATATGCCATTGTGTAAAATCCTTAGTGAAAAAAAATATTTAATGATTTTTGTTTGCTTTAATGAGTATAGAAAATTGACAGTGGACACAAAGGATTTGCGAAACATATACTTTGTTTTGGAGAAGAAGACTTGAGGCAACATTGTTCTTTTGTAAGATGTTCTTTATTGTCAATCTATTATTCCTTCAGAGTATTTTGTATTTTATACAAATACAGAATTTCCCAAACATAAGCAGACATTTATTTACAGAAATAATGTGAAAACGATCACTTTCTATAATGGATTTATGCTTCTTTGCAAAATGTTAGCTAATTGTTAAGCCCTTGACTGTGAACTCAAATGAAACACAAACCGCATGAGAACAGGAGGTGACAACATAGCAGGGGCACATGAAAAGAACTGTCAAGCTGCTGTGTGATCAAAACAAACCAATACAGTCTTCGAATTTTACAGAAACAGGATGTTTCTTCTAGTTCTTCTTGTTTTTCCAGGTCTAATATAGCATGCAGCCCCACATTGAGGCCACCAGGGCGGCGCCAATAGCTGTAGTGACGGTGAGCTTGACAGAGGCTGCACTGCTGGTAGTGACTGGGTTACAAAGGTTGGTGTTGCAGCAGGTTGTGTTTGTTGTGTACATGGCACCAAGGATTGTGCTGCTGGTGGAGTTTGCGCACAGAGTGTTTTCTATACAGCCCTGGGAGTTGAAGCCTGAAAATGAAGGGAGGGATGGGAAGACTAAACAGAGAGAGAGAGAGAGAGTTTAGGAGGGTTAGAATAATATGAACATACATGAAACTAGTATTTGTGGATCATTCAAGTGAATAGAGTGGTAGAGAACTTACTGGCTTTTCCAGTGAAGCAGGCGCTTGTGTTGGTTCTGCAGACAGTACTTCTGGGGGTTAGGCAGAAACCCATCAGGCCCAAACTGCATTGGTTACATGTCAAGGATTCCGCTGAAACACACAATGTTGAGTGGAGTTAGACAATTAGATCACATGGTTTAAGTGACAACACATAATGTTGGACCCATATTATCTTGTTAGGCGTGATTTGAGGAGGAGCAAGAAAGATACTGCCTGGGAGACGGAGAAAGAAAAGTCATGTTGCTGATGGAATGTTCATCATGTTAGATGAATAGGAAATAATAAAGGAGACACCAAGATGGATCTATTAGATTAATGGCTGAAGACCTTCTATGTGCTTGATTGATAGGATCTAAATATCTCTTTCAAATATTCAAAGCTGGAAAATATCTATTAAACTGAAATTGTTTGGACAATTAATTGATCATTTTGCATTGAAGTAGATATAGCACATTTTAAACATCTCGTTGAAATGTACCAGTAATCCAATCCAGTACTGGTGGTCCCAGGTATGCGTCACCTATGGAGATCCTATCCCAAAATACATGTATTACTTTACTCCATTATATTTTTTCAGGACTAGGCTTAGTTCTGGTTGAACTGAGGGCCGCACCTGGTTTTCATGAGTGGTCTTAGACATCTGAGTATCTTCAGTAGGACCACACCCTCAGTAACATATCTGATGCAGACACCTTGCTGGTGAATGCATTGCTAGCTGATGCTTACCGCGCACTAGTGTCTTCTAGCACTGCTAGAAATTTCAAAACATTGTACAAAGGACAGACTGGAGATCACTACATACTTAGCAAGAAAAATTGTTAGCCCTGAAAACCATTTGAATTTAACATTAAAAGCTGAGAACTAGGCCTCAGATTGGGGCAGTGGTCTATGTCATGCAGTACAACTGCACCATGGTGGCAACTTTAATCCTGATCGCTGCATTCCAATGATGGCTGGGGTTTCAGCATAGGACAATGCAAATTGGCTCAGCGGAGCCCAGCGTGGACTGAGGGAATGTGGGAAGGAGTTGCCTTACCGGTTCACATACTAGCGACTCCTTGTAGTAACAATTCCTGGTTTGAGCAAGCAGTGATGTAAGAATCAGAATGGCTTGTCAAGACATACTTAAAGGAAACCTATCGATCTATCACTATCCAAGACTGAGTTGTTGCAACAAGACAAGGCCAAAAAACAAATTGGATATCACAAATTATTGCAAAGTATTGCTATCACTTCAAACTCAATATCACTGTAGTTTTTATCATGAATTGGGAAAAAGACGTCATATCTTAAAATATTTTCCTTTTTGTTTTTATAAGCAGTACTGACTATTGATAATACATACCTAGCATAAAAGATGCAGCAACTGCTACAATTCCAACAACAATTTTGTTCATCTTGACTCACAGTAATGTGTTTAGAGACCCAAATAAATGAAATGTTTCAAAGGTTTTCACAGCAAAACCAACACCTCCTTTTCTTTTTCTTCAAGTTGATTGTGACAGTCGTTAAGCCAGTGTCCAAAGCATACGATTTTATACTGTCAGAGCTGACTTGGGGAGGGGGTCACAGGGACTGAGAGAAGGGAGGAGTGTGGAAAGAGGGTTCAACAGGTCTCACCAGAATGAACTGTGAGGTAACTCAGTTGTGAATGTTTGGAATGAGAGACAAGTCCTAAAGACTGAATGAACAGAGAGGTTTGGGGGGATGGGAAGGGTGGAAGTAATGCAGGGAATTAAGTATTCAGGGAAAGGAGGAAGAGGTTATCTAGCTGACAGTATCTGCATGTCACTGAACTTTTCTGTCATTCAGATATTCAGAAAATGCCCAGGAATGTGGAAACTGGGACCAGGTTGAGCCCCAATGATGTGCAGGCATTGTTCGTTGTCTAAACAATTTTAAACATTCTGGGTTTAACAACACTTCTTTTTTGGTTACAGTTTCTGATAAGGGTTTATGAAGGAACACAGTTTGTTCTGTAATTGTTTAATGTTGATGCAGGACATCCATCCAGATTTGAACCCATGTTGCCCACATAAAAGGCTGTGTTGATAACCACTAGACCAAGAAGCTGTACACGGTCTTTTTAACAGCTTTTTAGCCAGTAATAGGCTTACTAGTATCTATAATATAACCATATACAGTTTTAGTTATGGCTTCCTATAATGTAGATACTAACAGTTATAGCCAGTGAGGTTTTCGTCAATACAGAATAATTCATAATGCGTACATCGCTTTGCTTGTGAGGAGATATGAACTCGGGACCCATAGTTCACATATCTGCTTCTCTAACTATTATGCTACTTAATGAGGGTTGGTCAATCAGTCGGTCAGTCAGTGACATTCGCTCTTCTTAGCAGGCTCCGCTTACACAGTCCAGCAAAAACTGATTTGTTACTGTATTTAACAAACACAACAAACTCCTGACTATCCTTATGTTTAATATAATATAATTTTGTAACTCAATTGTTTAGGAGCTGTTCAATTGTTGCACTGTAAGGCTTAGGGATTAGCTAGATCCTGTTAGCTGGCTCCAGTGACCGGTGTGCTAGCTCCAGTAAAGTGTTTGTTATTTAGTTCTGGTTACCAGCATGCTAGCTTTCTCAGTCATGTTATATCCATGTTAACATTCGTGTTAATGCAATTGTCTAATCCTTTTATCAGATTTTACTACACTAGCTGAACACAAAGGTATTTTGCACATAAGTACAACATTACTACTGTATAAGCTCTTTTTGAAATGTCTGATGTAAAAAGGGATTGATGAAATTAACTTTGATTGACTGATTAATGTGACTATTTATTTTTTGCATAAGACATGCCTGTTTACACTTCTACTGAAAATACATTACTCCTCTCTTTCTTCATCATATTTCATGATTCTTCATGATGCACTTTTAATTAATAATGTCATTTTTGAAGGGAAGATTATGTGCTATTACCTGTATTCTAACACCAAACCATTAGTTCATACTCTTTTGGCCCACTGAGTAACAATTGAGCTGAAATAAAGCATTAAGAAAGGATACTGTACCTCACAATTAGGTAATAATTTTGTTTTCCTTTAAGTAAAGTGATGATTTATCCTGCCGTAATAATCACTAACTAATGACATATGGGAAGCTATAAAGACGTAATAACTGATACTTCACCATTCGTTAATTATTTTGTGTACCCTTGAGTAAACTGATGAATTATCATACATAATAATTACTAACTAATGACATTTGTTTATGTCTTTATTCATCATTTGTTCATTATCACTACTGCATTCGATAATGGTAGTTCATGTATCCTTATCGAAAAGTGCTCTCTCTTTTTTACCATTGTATTTGTTTGTCTTCACCATTTTTTGGAACCAAATATTTGTCAGTAATTTTGTTTCATTTTATGTATTTTTGTCCCCTGATAAGGGATGTGTCAGAAAATATACAGATCTCACCTGATCTCAGCCAATGGCATTGGAGCACTTGTATTTGTGATTAATACAGGCTGGTCTATAATTATGTTTCTGAGATAAGGGCAAACCCTAAGGGGTTCCTGAGCTGGATCTTCTCAGAAAAACACTTGTAGAATTCTATTACTTCATAGGGAAATAAGGTGGCTATCAGGCGGGAAGGTGCTTTGAAGGCTTCACAAATTGTACAGAGATGTCCAAATGTTCTTACAGGACAACCACTTCCCCATATCAGATGTTTTAACGATACTGTGTGTCTCAGTCAACTGGCATGCTTGTCGTGCATTTTCTCTCAGTTAAACTAACTGAATTTGGGACAAAAGGGACTGTCCATCAATGTTTTTGATATGAAGGACAAAATCGACGCTATGCTGAAAAATATGCAGTTGTTTGAAATCAAAGTCAAGGCTGGTGATGTTTCAACTTTCCCGACTTTGGAGAGTTTTCTGAATGACAATGATCTGGGGCCAGCATTCAGCATCGGAGTAGCCTTTTCACTGTTGGATTTCGCAGGTACAATTTTATGAAGCCATTAGTTGAGGACCTGTAAGACGTCTGTTTCTAAAACTACACACTCCAATGTGTTTCTCCTGTTACTCAGTTGTACGGCAGGGCCTCCCACTCCTCATTCTATTCCATTTGGAGCCAGTTCTGTGACGTATGAGATCATTTCTTGTC
>JACXGJ010009162.1:0-25091 GCA_016801105.1 Esox niger
TCCCCTCTTCCCTCCATCCCTCTTCCCTCCATCCCTCTTCCCTCCATCCCTCTTCCCTCCATCCCTCTTCCCTCCATTCCCTCTTCCCTCCATCCCTCTTCCCTCCATCCCTCTTCTCTCCATCCCTCTTCCCTCCATCCCTCTTCTCTCCATCCCCTCTTCCCTCCATCCCTCTTCTCTCCATCCCTCTTCCCTCCATCCCCTCTTCTCTCCATCCCCTCTTTCCTCCATCCCCTCTTCCCTCCATCCCCTCTTCCCTCCATCCCTCTTCTCTCCATCCCTCTTCCCTCCATCCCTCTTCTCTCCATCCCTCTTCTCTCCATCCCCTCTACCCTCCATCCCCTCTTCCCTCCATCCCTCTTCCCTCCATCCCTCTTCCCTCCATCCCTCTTCCCTCCATCCCTCTTCCCTCCAACCCCTCTTCCCTCCATCCACTGCCAAACCAGAACATTTACCAACACACCAATGCTCCTGTTGCTTTCCAAGGAATTTCATTGCCTATGTGTTACTTAATCAGAATACTCATTTGTTTTAATTTCGTAAATCTCTTTTGGCCCCATCTCTACTTTGGGCTCTTTGCTTTTTTATGTCTCTCTATCTCTCTCTCTCTCTTTCTCTCTCTGTCTCTCTCCCCCTTTCCCTCTGCCTTTCTCCTTTCCTCTATTCTTCACTCACTTGCGGTCTCTTCTTTTTCTTTATTTCTCACACATGCACACTCTCTTTATCCCCATGACTTTATGCTTTCAGTGGTGTTATGAGTGATGTCATCACTTCCTGTGCCCCTTGAAGCCTGGCAATGCCTAACACCCGTTTGGGTTTTGCCTTCCACTGGAGAGGAGAGGATGATCGCGTAGTGAAAAAGTCAAAGATCATTGGAAAAGAAACCGAACTGGGATGAGAGAATAATTAGAGGATGCTTAGTCAAGATGATGCACGCAAATGATGAACGGCTGGTGAGAACAGCAGAGGCGAGACCTGAAATTAAAGGGTGCCATTGGAGAGCGGAGTGAGAAGAGAAATGTAGAGGATTCAGACAGTGGAGGGAATGGGTGGGATTGCCGGGGAGGGGAGGGGTTGAGCTCTGATAAATATATATGTATGTGATTATTTTGACAGCAGTTACAAAGCCATAAGGCATGGCCCCATTTCCTGCTGGTGTTGATTTAAACCTCCCAGGCTCGTAAATAATGTCTGATTAAGTAACTATGCCGCTCCGCGCAGGGTCTCTTAGCTGAGGTTGCTTCCCAAATGGTACCTTGTTTTTGATCACATTTTACATTTAGTGCACTAGGTTTAATCAGTACCCTATGAGCGCTATTTGGGATTTGGATGGCTTCTACCTGGCCTGGGTGCTACATGGCTTACGATGCTTTCCAGATTAGCAGTACTGAGCTGAGCTTGGAAAGAATGAAAGTGTGGATGTTATTGATTGGGTGGCGGTTATGTTCTGTGAAGGTTAGGAAGCCGGATGTTTCACCTGCCCCTTAGTGAACATCAATGTTTTTGAAGGATTTCCTCCAATTCATTGTGTCACAGATGATAAAGTGGATCTCCATCCATGACAAGAGATCACCACAGGATCTCTTGTCATCTCCATCTAAAGAAGCAGGGCGGGGGGGGGCTGCTTTTGGCTCCTCTCCTCCCTGAAGTAGGATCATATTTCAGCAGTTTAGATTTGCGGCCCCTTGTCCCATCAACACACTTGGATGTGAGCCGCTGCCCTGCCCCCCCCCCCACTCACGGCTGTCCAACTCTACTCCTGCATGCGCTGTGACTGAACGATGAGTGGCTGGCATTGGTGTGTGTGTGTGTGTGTGTGTGTGTGTTCGTCTGTGTGCAGTGCTGTGTTAACCTGTCCAAGGGCAGCATAGCAATAACAAACAGGAGATCACAGCACTACCCTGGCCTCTGACCTCTGACTTCTGACCCAGGCCTCTCCTGTCTAAGGGACAAATTCCTATCACAGAACCACAGCCAAGCAGGGAATCTGGATCAGCCAACGCAATTTCAGGTACGCATTCACACATACACATAATATGAAACGCTCAAATCACTCCCGTGGAACCAAAATCCAAATTGCCTGAATGGTGGAATCTCCAACCTGTCCATAATCGGACGCTCTGAACCAGGTCTAGATCTACTCACTCCGTCTTTGTGACACTTTCAATGATTAACCCCTTTTGTAGCTTTACGTTATTTAGCAAATCAACGGTATTTACCTGGAAGATTCGAAGCTTCCTCATTGGTGTCTGTCAGTCAATGATTGACATTCTCCATGGCAGGTTGCACCTCCCACCTAAGGGATTCACAAAAAAGAAACTCTACCGCCCATCGCCGCCATTGTATTTTCCCACAAGGCAGTTCTCCTGTCTGGGTTTGGATGAGCACACCGGATGCATTGAAACACGACTGAGACAGTGACACAGTGATTGGGACTGGGCTGTGCACTGCCAGAGGAGCCCGGTGTCCGGTAAGAACACATCAACGTCCGTGTCAGGTCAATTCAACTAGTTTGTGCTCCATAGCCGTTTACAGACGAAAACGCTGGCTGGTTTGGGCCGACATAATCGGTGTTTGTGTCTGTGACTGTGTGTGCTCTTATGTAGGCACTGCACGCCTACATAAGTATGTTTGTTGTTGCACCTGTGTGTTGTTCATTAGTTAGAAATGTGTTTGTGGTTCTGTCCCCTGGATTTAGTGAGGTGGACTTTGAACCCCATTAGTTTGCCTTTGACTACTCAAATGGCAGCAGCATCAGTAGCTTTAAACAGGTCATCACCCAGGCCCTATGAATCCACCTCCGCTGATAAACAGATACAATCTCTCTGTCTCTCTTCATCTCTATCTCTATCCTAGTCTTCCTCTCCCTCTCTTCCGAGATGCCTCCCTTGCTGACTGCTATGCATCTCCATGGATTAAATACAGGGCTAAGATTTCAACCCTATGCAATGTGCTTTTAACATAAGCATGGGGCTGATGTTCCTTTTCAGGTGGATGAGATTAGACAATGTTCAGAAAGGCTGTTAGAAACAGCATGTCATTTTAATTAGGACTTTGTTGCAAACGCTTGGTGCATAATGTTAAAGGCTGATACAGGAAAGTTCCATCTTTATTTTGTGTGCTCGAACAACCTACTTTCCTAAATCAAAATCTACCTTGACTGATGTTCTAGATAGAAAACAAAAACAGCAATAGTCCAGATCTTACGGGATAAGTCATTCACCATCTAGTTATTACATTTCTGAAAATTAAAACAAAATCTGTAAACTACATTCTATAATGCAACACATTTCCTGTTAATAGACTTTTATCGACCAAGTAACTAATTTGCCAGTTACCGGTTCTGAGAACTAGTTGGTGCTTAAGGTCAATAATAGGCTAACACGTGCGCTCTGATATTCTCGGATTTCTCTTCATTCCAAGGGCTGTGATACATCCCCTGCAATAGGAATTGATATGAAAAATGTTGTGCAATTATTGACAATAACGTAACTCTGGCATGGTGTTCTTTTGGAGGACAATCCATGTAGCTGGTAAGTTGAGTCCTGGCCCAAACATAGTACACGCGCTCCAACACTCATTACTCGACCTCCGCTGTTTTGTTGTTAAGTGGGCTGATCAAATTCTTACTCGCGAACCCCTCCTCCCCCTCCTCTTTCAAACGAGAATTGAATTTCTTTTTTGGTGTGTTTATGTTATCATTTGTAAATCTTACCAGAAGTGGACCGTGAGGCACAAGGGGTAACTCATACACAGTTTAATGAAGTATTTACAGATAATTCCAACTGTCAAATACTTCTGCCCAATGACATAGTACAGAGTGCTGACGCTAACAACTCTCGTTCTCCCTCTCCAACTTTCTCCTTCTGCGTCTTAGGTCAGACAGATTTAATTTCAGGTAAAAACGTAGCCGGAGAAAAGAGGCGGTGAGGCTGCCAATCTCAAGGCATTTAGTTTTAGAAAAACAATCCCCTTCATTGCATATCATTGCTCCCAAGGACTGAACTTCGAAAAAGCCATAAGAAGATTAATCCTACTTTTATTCTTGATATCAGCCTACGCTGTTTGCACGAATAGTTACAACTGCTCAGTTTCAAAGTGCACATTTACAGATAGGATGATTTATCTCACTATAAGGCTATTAGGCTATCAGTAACATTTTCTCTCGGTCTTATGGTTCCATCTTTCAAGATTTTTCTCAATAAACGACTAAACCAAATAGAAAATGGGCTATCGAATATTCACAAAAGAATACACTTATAGTCCGTCTCAATTTTATACACATAAAATTAAAGCTGCTTTAAAGTTATTCAATATTCACTACTTTAATATTGGTGATAACACAGGCTAGCATTATTAATAATAAGAATCATAATAACAATATGAATATGGCCATTGTATAATAATGTATAATTATCATAATAATTAAAGAACAATATTTCAACATTATTAAAACATAATTGTACTTCATTTAATAGCATTTTTTTTCTGAATTGACGAATTTGTAATTTGCCTACTTATTTGATCGGATGCTGCCATATCTATACCTATTGAGGGGCTTTAGATATGGACACTGTGTGCTAGCTGGCAGCTAAAACATAATAAGGGTTCCACCACAGCTTTAATTTGAAGAGCCCCTAACAGAAACTATATGCCGTTTCTATACAGAATGTAGAAGTAGTAGGTCTAACCAATCTTTCTACCACCACGAGTCATTCTTTTAGGCCTAGTCATAACCGAAGCGCTGTAGCAGCGCACCAAACGCTAGAGAAAATGGTGCTTAAGAGCAATAATGGACACCGAGTCATGACCTTTGTATGGAAGCAATTTGGCCTGCGTCTATTAGAATCTCGTTTAAAAGACAAATTAATCCCAACTGGCAACGAGATACATCCTTTAAAAACAAGCCATTAGAAGCGCCTCAAATTCTGAACTTCGCGGATCACTTCAAGCAGATTTATTCCGGTGACGCAACGTCATTTTGTGCCAACCGCAAATGGCTAAATGGTTTGATTTACGGTATTGATATTCTATAGCATTAGGCTACTCCTCGTCGTGTGAGAATTATAAATAGACAATTATAAAAAACGTCCTTTGTGATTAACATGCTAATTCTGAGGCCTAGTCTATATATATACTTTTTTGTTGATGGCCTTTGGTGGACTATAATTATAGCAACGAGTGGCAACATGAATTGTAATATTTGAAAGTCATTCATTATTTTGAATATCAATGTTACCACCAACCACAACGCACTGATACGCCAGAATGGTGTTCCAATCATTTTATACAGGCCTGCTGTAGAAATTCGTGTATACCCATTTAAAACATGGTCTTATACTGTATATCATTGAATTCCAATAAAAGGCAGCATTTACACGTTACAATAATCTATTAAGAAATTGGTGTTCTGCTAAATCTATATTTCTTATTGTTACGATTTTATTTAATTGTTTGTTTTGCGTTGAAACGTCAGTCAGTCATTGTGCTTTAGTCTCCTTCATTTCTAATTATAGGTGATTTTAGCCAGGGTTCATTGAGCAGTTATTTTCGTTAAAGCAAAAGTCAGCCATGCTTATAAACCATTTACTGAATACTTTACCTACATTTTATGTGCATTAAATGAAGATTATATACTGGAATAAATGTTATTTGGCTATCACTGCTGTTATTGTTGCTATGATGGTGGTTGTAATCATTTTTATTTGACTGCAGTTTTTTTACTAATCTTTTTCTACCATTTAAATTGACTCCTTTGCTATATCGCTCCCAGGCACTGGGAATAGACTCGTTAAAATACCATGTTACAGGAATGTGTGGTCCCACATATAGTTTAGTAAATTAACACGTTGGTGTTTGCGACAGCAGACGATTTTAATTCCCCAATAAAGGTCTGTGGCTTCTAAAACAGCGTGCTGGGCCCACCATAACCTTGTGGCCAGTCTATATTAAATGCTTTATTCTTTTAGATTCAATCTCATTTGTTAGCATATTTAAGTTCTGGATGTTCACTGCAGATTTTCCTTTCGTTAATTGTTTGTAACTCTTTTGTAATCAATACAGACACTTGCACTCGCCTGCAGTGCACACACACCGACACTAACTGCATTTACAGAGGCAGTGCATTTTTTTTTTTAAATCCGCACTAATTGGTGTTCTTAGCCACCAGCTTAGAGATTTTCACATTACATTTCAGATCTTTCTTAAGATGGTCAAAAAACAACAACAAAATATCTGAATTTGTCTGCCTGACTAAACTCGGACATTGGCTGTCAACTATATTTGAAATATGTATAATATATAAAATATAGATATCACAACAAAAAGTGTATTTATTCGTAGGTATTGAACACAGAACTTACAGATAAAGTCTTTCTCCCTGAGGATTTACCTCTATTACTGGTATATTATTGCTCTGGAATAGCAATGATTAGTTTGGTGTTCCCTTTATATTTGGAGCAATTGTGAAATAAATTCTCTTGCGATTCCATAAACCCCCACACAGTCGTGCTATTTCTACGTGAAGTTGCAGGTTTTCTTATTTTTGTGTCACACTGTCACTACATTCACTGAATGAGATGCCGACAGAAAATGAAAAGAACCGGAAGCCTAACTATACAATATGAGTAACCTAAATTATCTTAATTCACATTTTAATAAACATATTTTACAGCAGGTCCTATTGCATTGTTTTTTCTCCTTAAGGCTTTTTTCA
Organism: Esox niger; assembly: GCA_016801105.1. Classification (NCBI taxonomy): domain Eukaryota; kingdom Metazoa; phylum Chordata; class Actinopteri; order Esociformes; family Esocidae; genus Esox; species Esox niger. Next base: position 6,716 of record JACXGJ010009162.1, read on the forward strand.
CACAACACACATACACATTAAGCTGCAGTCATATCCTCTGTATTAAATTCGGGATTTGCCTGACATATTCCAGATGCACTATTTGTTAAGTTATTTTGCTGACTTCTTGAATTTAAATGAGCTTTGTGCTGGAGGTCTGCTTCAAAGCACAGGATCATTTCCCATCAAATCCCAGCATGGACTTCAAATAGAAATAAATAAAACTGTTATTCTAATGTTGGGGCTGGTATGACGCAGTGGTTTCCGAAGTGCTTAGTATCTAGATGGCATCTTGGTCTCAGTCTGTCCGTCCAAGAACCTAGTTGAAGTAGGGCCACTTTCTACATCTAGACCTCCCATAAGCAAGTCGGCCTCTCATTGCGATTTGGGCTTATTTCTCTCCGCCCCTGCCCAATAGCTCTTTATTGTACCTGTAAATGCTGTCTTCTCAATTGTTCTTATTTATATTTAATGTAATTTTTAATAAAGGCTTTATGGATATTTTGACTTTATAACATATTATTTATAAGCCTCTGGGTTTTCTTTTTCTATTGGGGCATTTTTTTTTATTGTTCCACGGGGCAATATGAACTCTTAATAAAACCTCCCTTCTTCTGAGCAGTCTCATAATTTCATTTTCCAGTTTCCTAAGAAATGGGAAATAGAATGAGTGGAATGGCTGATGTTAAGACATAGGGGTCCCCAAGCGGTCTAAATAATTTAAAATTAGGCGAAACATTCAAGTGATATTGTTTTCCACGAGCAGGTGAAATGTGCGTTATTCTGCCACTGGAATACATATATAGGGTCCTAAAGACGAGTCCCCCACACAAGCCAAGAGCCACATATATACTATCTTCTCTCCAAATGACAAATCAAAAGGATTTGTTTTAGGTCTTGCAAGTCTCTATCTATAGAAATAATTGGTGGAATATGTCGTACATATTACTTGTTAAATTTCTATAACAATGTAAGACTGAATATCTATAACTTCAGTATGTACTGTTTCATATAGTTCTGTGATTAGGATATATAAAAATATGACATAAATCTTTAATCCTTAACATGTTACATTTTAATACGATTCTCGGCCATTACAGGCGTAATTGTTTTCTGCTCTCTGGGAACGCATTCTGCATATAACAATTCAGTATGCTGTTACTATTGTCATTTGTTCATTTCAATTTACTTTCATTGAAGCCTTGTGATAATGCTTTGAGTTGCCTGTAACATGTGTCAAGCTATTTGCGCACATCGACTACCTTCGAAAAATACGTTCATTATTATTTATGTTGAATCCTAATACTGTTTTAGTATTATTGAAATATGAAATTTGTTAAATTGTAGCCTTAGTCACATTCATTGTCAGTTAACATTGTGAATTATATCGACTTAGGCCCTAATAATACTTGATGATGCACATTATGTACCCCTTAATTTCGATTCATTTTCACTTTTGGTGACATGGGCATTTTGATAACCTATCGTTCAATTTCATAAATGACATGTCTCTAGTTTAGTGACACATAAATAATGTTTATTATTCACTTTTCACACACAGAAAAGTGACAGGTTGTGCCAAGCCTTATTCCACTTCCTATAGGATCCGCAAACACGTCAATTCAAACGTCTTGTTTAGGCGTATAAATAAAGATCATCTCTAATTTTCGCTTTAAAATTGGGACATTTTTAGATTAAGTTAAAACAAATTACATATTTGCCGAGGTCACGTCGGCCACCGGCTAGCTTTAGGACCATCTTTAAAATTCAACCGTTTCTTTATATAACTGAGGTCGGGCATTTCACGCCCCAAAATGTCCTCACTGTAAAAAAGGTTTTAAATATCCCTTTAAAAATGAACCAGTCGTTTATTGCATCTGTTAAGTATTTTAATTACACCAACCATTTCACTACTTGCAGCCCCGGACTCGAAGACGCACGCAAACAAGCTCACTCACTCATTCACTCACGCTCTCGAACAAGCAAATTGTAAAGTATTTCATGCCTGCCGTATAGCTTGTTGATTAATTGGTTCCTAATACATTTGCATATCAATAATAAGGTAGGAACTATTGTCTGGAAAAAAGTTATGTGCTTAGTCTTAGTTCCCAAAAGCGAATTGAGGAACCCTACGTAGACAGACGCTGTCCACTCGCCCAAGCCGCACTGCTCATCATCACCATCATCATTATCATATTTAATATTATTGACGAATGAGCTACGCGCATCGACTGGGTTCATCCGCTATCCTTACTCGCGCACTTCAACGCGCGTATTGTGTATTCAGCCAGATTCACAACCCTACGATCAGAAGAACTAATCAAAGGACTGCCAGCACATTCGTGAGCCGTAAATTAACCTTCATTGGGTACTCCAGAAAAGGTAAGGTTCTCCCGCAGCACTGACATCTACACCAAGCAACTGGTATGGACTTGGAATTTGTAAAATGTGGTTTTAATTATTTGACTTTAGGAGTGTTTATCAAATGGTGTGGTAATTATGCTATTTGGCGTTTAAGGCATACTAGCCTACTCTAAGTTGTTATAACTTGTTTTTTCAATAAATGTATATTACTCCTCCGTTTATTCTCGAGACAATAATTTATCGTTTTGGAAATCTTTGAAATTTGAATTGACTTCCATTCCATTACAATGAAGGAAACTTGACCACAGAGTTTTCAAGCGTTATAGCTTACATCTTCAGGGTGAAACAGAAACAAAGTACACCTGTAATATAATGCATAACATTGTCTGCAAAGTGGAATAAGCTTTTGCAACGAGTATGAAGTACTGCCACAAATGTGTCTACTTTCTCAGACCACGATGCAGGCAAGCACGTGTAGGTAACAGACCCGCTAGAGCCTTTTACCCTATAAGCTGCCTAGCGTGCAGCATCACTGTGGCCGGTCCGCACACGCAGCCTACTATGAATCCAAGGTGTCACACTGGCATTCCGAGGTTGTTGCGATGGACATTTGGGCATTTACCCCGCAGCTAAGCATCTAACCTCAAAACATAAAAGGTTTCCTGACGAGCCGTTCGTGCTGCTTCAAATTGAAAATGTAGACGTTTCAGTTTGAAGAATCCTAAACGAATATTCGAAAGAACTTCTCCCCTTGGCATTTGGAATGCAGTGTCAAATAAAATATTATGCACATCTTGTAAAGTTGTTTTGAAAACTAATCGTATTGTATCTGAAGGATTTGAGTCTTGTCCTTAGACAATAAAACAGAGAGCTCTGATCGCTTCCATAGTGCCAGCCTGTCAACCAGAAACTGACATGCTTAGGTTTTCCAGCAACCGAGCTCATCAAACATTTAGGTCAGACGGTTTTGTGTGTCCCTCGCCTTTTTGTACTTCAGTCATGACGACCTGAGCGAGCTAGAGAGAGACTTTCAGTCGTTGGACCGTTTGCCCTCATTATTTATTAAATGTCGGTGACATCTGTCTATCAAGAATGTGGTTTATTATTAACTGATTTCACCTGACAGTGCACTCCAGTTGTATTTACACAAGACATCTAATAAAACAGACAGGCAGAGACAAGGACGGGTACAATTTATCCCACGTTTATTAGACTACTGATATCATTGTTAAACATGGATTTAAACAGGCCTAGACCATATATAATCTTGCGCCCCATCTATCTGAGATGATAGTCTGCTATACTGAATATTATCAGTAAAAACTTGTATCCAGTACAACCGCAGATATCTTGATATAAAAATGCAGGAAAAAACTCCCAAAATCGGCCAGCTGGAACATAATGTATAAAAAAAATCAAAGTGGTCCTTATGGGAATGGCTTTTGCGCACAGACTCACGAAATCTAATCGGAAGGAAAAGACAATAGGATATTAGGATTTATGCCGTCAGGATTTCAAGCGGGACACGACACACTCCTGAAGAATATGTTAAATTACTTTGGACGCCCCCTCCCCACTCCCCCGTGCGTAGGCTTTCTTCTTTCTCCACTCCACCCCGTACGCGTATCGCCTCCCTCTTTCGCGATCCCGCTGTCAGTAGCGCACCCATCGAAACCCGAGATATTGAAAGTGACACAGATTGTTCTGCGCCGAACTGTTACTGTTATATTGGCATGTCTTCCGTTAATACTTTATCTGTTGCAGATATTGTGATTCATGTCAGTTTTCCTTTGGCTAAGTAACTTGTTGTACTTCTTTTTCTTGTTGTTCATTTTCATGGTTATGATGCGTTTTGCATTTTCCTTGTTCCCGCCGGTGAAGCAGCCACGAGTTCAGAGGAAGAGAGATTTTTTTCCTCGGCAGTGTCTAACTGGGAACGACGGACACAACGTGTGATCAAACGACTGTTGCTGGCGGGTTGACAGGTTTCTCTTAGCAGACGCAGCGGTTAAAGATCCTGCAAGATCCCCGCGCTCAAGAAAACCATACACCGCGCACTGGTCTCGGGCGAAAAGCAGTCTCTCTCACCCCCCCTTTCTCTCTCAGAGGCATACAACACTTCGAAAAGCCAACGCACATTGTCTACTGTCTACAATCTCTCTCCTTTCTCCCGGACTTGGACTCGCTCACCTCCATTGCTTGGGACAGGAAGTTGTGTCCAGCAGCACCGACTCCAGACGATTTCCGCCAGTTGTGGAGCCGAAGCAGCCCAGCCCTGGATTCAATACTTTTAATCAATGGACAGAGCCTCCTCAACGGCCAGCAGAGATACAGACACGCTATAAACAGTGAGTACAAGTCTGAGGTGTTCTCTAGTGACCACCCTCATCGTTTCCATCGATTTCACATCTATTTTATGAGCCATAATGCGATATTCTTCTGACAACACACCAGCAGTTGCTAATGCAATTTAATGCAATATGAGAAACATACATTCAGTCTTGCATCTGCGTGTAAAATCTCCTTTCTGCAGCTTTAGTTCATTATTTTACATCCGGAGGTTAATTGCAAAGAACTACATGAGCTAATAACATTGTCGTTCCTATAATGATGATGATTGCTACATGCTCGATATGGGCATTAGGAACTGAAACTTTGATTCTATTATTAATTCAACTGTAAACTTAAATTCTCTCACTGGCAAACGATGTTCATAGTGACATTATTATTATTAAAAATAATTATAAGCATATTGAAATAAGGCCTGTTATTATTAAGGATAATTCAAGGTAATAATAATGACAAGGATGGCTATTATTATCAGATTCATGACTAATAATAATATTAAGCCAACTAATTCTAACAATATATTATTGTCATTATAATCTTTTCTTATAGATAGGCAAATAGTCCTTGTAGTCTTTAATTTAATATCACGTTATTGATGTGACCCGTGCATTAGAAAGGTCAGACAAAATGTTTCTATAAAGAAGGAGGAACGTGGAAAACCTTTTTAGCTATGCATGATATAGTATTTCCTGGGTATTGTATGAAACGGCACACTTCGAGGCTTAGGAACTTATTTTGATAACTCCAGGATTCCTGTGATGAATCGCATCTCGTGGAAATATCTTGTTCGGAAAGCCGTTCAGTGTTCATACAAATGTATTCCTCCAGGGTAGAGTTGACTCAACTGTTTACCTAGTTCACACTTAGGTTTATCATCCATCTTTTTGTTTCTTCGTTGCATTAGCTTCCAAATTACATAATGCTTTGCTGAGTTGCATATTCATAATTTCCACCCACATATCCAGTGGTTTATGTGCTTTCTTTTCTTTTTGTCACAGGCCAACTTTTGACCAATTGTACCAACATTAAGTGACACTTAGTGGCAAATAGTTAGACACAATTATTTACCAATTTACCAAGGCTGCTCTTGCAAACCCGTGTGTTGCTTCTGAAACATAAGTATTTATATTTGTTTGTGGGAGTGTATACGTGTGTGTGTGGGGGTGTGTGTAGTGTGTGTATGTGGGCGTGGGGGGTATTAACACACCATCCACTTCAACTGAAACTGCAGCATGATTAAATTTTCCTTTAGAAAGGCTCTTGTTTAACTTGAATTACTTAATGACTAAGCTGTTACTTTTTCAGAGAAATTAACACCTGCATTTTCATTTCAGAACTACACGAATTTCCACTTTTGAAGTTACAGGAAAATATATTAATTATCTTTATTAAATAAAAGTGTCCGAGCGAATACTGTTTTTGTATTTGTTGGACATTAGGCATTAGAGCTATGTAACACACTTTGTATTATAATTATAGTTTAGCCCTTTAATACGCCAGCATCCAACAAAAACGTCAGGCCAAAACATATTGGTACACTATAGAATAGTAAGGAAGCACTATTTATCCTCAATGTCTATAATATTTTTCAGATAATCGAATTATTTATTATTCCTGGCAAATATGGAAGTCTGAGAAAGCATATAGATTCATATGCGGTATGAATATTTTTCGGGATTTACCTGCCGGTTAAGTTATGTGATTTCAAAATCTCTAAAATAAATTATTGTTCATAATTGCTGAATTTGTAATGTATAGCGCATTCTTTGATTCGTTGAGTAATAGCCTTCGTGTGTAACTAACTACGTACATGTCATCCTGTATTACACATAGCCTAGATTGCTAAATACTTTAAATATAGTCTAAATATAGTCCTACATAATAGACCGCAAATGCCATCTTATTACCACAAAAAATAAGAATGCCACACCGCATCTGACATTATGATGGACCACTCGCGAAGTCCTTTTCAACGCCTTCCCCTTCGTTAAGGACATGCCAAATAAAAGGAGACAGAAGGCCTACGGCCAATAAGAGCAACAAACTACCAAATAGCCAGACAGTAGTTAAACGTCGCCTTTTCTATAAGATTCCTATAGGATTCCTTCTGTAAACATATAGCGTTCAGAGATTCAAGAAACGCGTTTTAAAGCTATATGGAAAACAGTGGCGTCCATCATTAGGCCTAACCCGAAAGTTATAGTCGAGGCAATGGCAATCATTTTTAATGGTTCGATAACCTACCCCTAAGGTCCCAAATTCTCAAGTTAATTCAAAGTTTACACAAAAAACTGTGAATAATACACACGTAGCCTATACTGACTGTGGCCGCCTTGGTGAGGCCCACAACCAGTTAAGTTGCCTACATTTCGTTTCGGGAGTATACACACTGTACTCAGTTTGGTTAAGTTGGTTACATTCTGGGTGAATAAAAGACAACATTGAATGTACATTTTTTATTACGTTGGAACAATGCTGCCTCAACAAGTTTTTGTCCAGTGGGCTCGAACAAAATAGGCAAATTCCAACTGTCTACAGTAGAGTGAGAGGAAGCAAGAACGTTTGTTTGGTTGTTTTCATCAGTTTGTGAGATGGGGGCATTCGTTTCACTTATATATTAATGTTTTTGTTTGAGCGGCTAAATAGTCTCAGAGCAGTCCAAAAAAGTCCAGTGTCGGTGCCAAACCAAAAGAAAAATGAATTCGTTACAGCTCTAAAGATGGAGACGTTTTTCATTCACACCAGAGCTCGTTCTGTTTAAAGCTTGCCTTGATATCGACATTTTGGCACAATGGTTACATTTACATTGGAAGGAAATTACATTAAAGCTGGGGCAAGTGCGTACCCTTACCGAATAGGCCAATGAAATATATGGGAATCCATTACTTTTCACTGTGCATTTTCCAAAGACGGATTTGAAAGGATTTGAACTATCATTCGAATTTTGCCCTCGAGTTATGTGAGTTCACAACTAAAATAGTGTGTCCATTCATGAAGAGAATTGTAAACAGTCATTGAACATTATTATATACGTGTGTCCATCCAAATGGCAACTGATTTCAATATCCAAATTTGAACATTTAAAGTGCGAGCCACTTCTGCCATTTTTTTTCTTTCATAAATACATTTTCTATTAGGCCTACGTCTAGTATTTATTTTAAAAAGTATATATCAGAAACATACCTTAACCAATTGAATATGAATGGGGACGTTTTGTGGACACAAGAGTTACTCATTCAGCAGCAGGATGAAATAGGAACCTATCCAAATGCGTCAAGACTGCGTCAAAAGCAACATGATATAAATGAGACTTGTCACCACTGCATTTCTGCCCTATCCTTCCATATCCGCCCTCCCCATTCACTGATGAAGGTTAAAACAGCAGGGAGCTATTATTTACAATTATTTTGTTTGTCACAGATTCCTGTCCTTTAACTTGGTCTTTGTTGTGTTCCAATCTTTTATGAGTAATTTTGAGACAGAAACTCTCATGCCCTGTAAATGTGTTTCACTGTGGCTGCCTAAACCGTGCATCCATTCCCCATTTCCTATGATATCCTCTTCCTCTATAACCCCCTGTTCTGTTCTCTGCTCTTTGTCTATTTTCCTGTGTGAACCCAGCTATCTGTATTGACATATCAAGGGTGTGTCTGTGCTATTAAACAGCAGATTACATATCTGAAGGGATGGTCTACCGGGAAATGGAGGGCACACTAATAGAAGCTTCAGTCTTGTTCTTCAGCTTGCAACTGGGATGACAAATACTACGCATTTACCACTATTCTTGGCATATTATTTTGGTTTTGGTTTCAGCTGTGGCTACCTAGATAATGAATGAAAACACTGGATATACAAGTAAACTTGGGGGACATCGTTTTTACCAGAGGCGTTGACTATATCACCTTTATATGAACAGCTGCCATTCTATTTCTGGTGAGTCAGGTTTAAGTAAGTTTACATTTATTTAAAACAGGAACAATGTACAACAAAACAGACACCTCAGATGTGAGAAGTGACTAAGTCAGACATTAATTTACATGTGAAGTCACTGTATAGTAAACATACAGAAAACCCATAGCAACAAACAAAATACATCAGACACGTTAAAACACAAAGACAGAACACAAACTCCATTGCACACATTACTGTTTGACCTAACAACATTGAGGTTGTAAAGCACAAATGTCTGTTAGAAATAAACAGTTATTGCATATATGGCAATTTCACTTTTTAGTGCGTGTCTTGTTGTGTTAAAGAAGTTAAAGTGGTGCATTTTGAAGGAAGTCAATGTGAATGTTTGATTGGACTTTTCTTAGAAGATAAGTTTTGCGAGGCTGTTGAGCTGAGGGATTATGGGGCAGCCAGTCCATGCCTTTTTTACTATCTATGAGAAGGCAGATTGTTAGTACCGTAGGTGGGATGTTCTGGTATGCCACAGTCCCCCCTGGTGGAATGTCTGTTTACCCTGCTATTTAGTTCCAAGAAGACCGATTTGGCAAAAGCCATCATAGGTGGAGGTGCAGCATGGACTGTCTTATTGATTACCGGGCTGATGTTTGAATGAAATTGTGAAGCACGATGAGTATGTTCAAGTCATGGTAGTGCCATGGATTTCTGGGAGAACACCATTTCATTTGAGTAGATTCTGAATGCTTTGTTGAAGGATTTGTCTCTGATAAGCCAGATGTTGTCCAAGCTGTTTTGGAATTGTGTTGGTTATTTTTCAAATATGCTTTATTTCGAATGCCAAAATAGGAATTCTGTTTCAATCTTTATATTTTTAATGTGGAGTTCAGAATTGATCAGCTGAAATAAATGACCACTGTTTTTACTACGTTTAAGTTGAGAGAGGAGTTCTTTAGCCATTCTGATTCAGTCACCATAAATGATTTTACATTTGGAAGCCTTTTCGTTCCACTCTGAGATGAACGTGCCATCGGTGTACATCTTGACCTTTACTCCTGTACAAAAAGGAGGTCACTGATGTAAGATATGAATACCAGCGGTCCCAGGATGTAGCCTTGAGGTGCTATCATTCTGCAATGCTTTGGTAGTGACAGGTCATTGTTAGACTGGACTCACTGGACCTGGTTACCTGAGAGAACAGAAAACAACACCTCGCTTCTCCATACACTCACTATCCACCATGGCCTCAGCTAGAGATAAAAGAAGTCTCTGTTGAGTAGTTCACTTTAAACCCAAATTGAATGGGAATGAAGACCCTGTGTTCTGGTGAGCTGCTCCACTACAACCTTTTCAGCATCTTTAGTGAGGTCCGGCTGTACACTGATAGGCTGGTAGTTATTCACTTCCTGCTGGTGCATCATTATCTGAATAACTGTCAGGCTGTCTCTGTATATCAAGGCTATACACATTTGTTGTCTTTGACATTGAACTTTTGCTCACCAATCATGTCCAAATTAAAATTGTTCCGGCTGTTGTTGCTGAGTATCTGTGGGGGTGAATTTATGCAACAGTTCTAGTTCTGAGTTAAATATAGACTGACTATAGTTGGTTGCAGTGGCAAAGATCTTGACATTTACTGTCAGTTGTTCCTCATCAGAATTGGCTTAACACTCTCCGGTGAGTTTGTAAAGGATTTTTTCAAATGCTTTGGCTATTTTGATTTCACCACTCCTCATACTGACCCAAAAAATATTTAGCTTTCTGTAGGCTCAGTTTCAATTCCCCCCAGTTTTATAGCCTAGTTTGTTTACCTCTAGGCCTGATTTAAGCATATTAAAAATATCTTATTTAAGCAGCTATTTTCATGAATTGCCATTCTCACTGAACCGTACTAGGCTTGTTTTTGTGAGACACCTGTTTGTTAAATTTGTAAAGATTTCTTTGGGGTTGTGGCCATTAGTTTAATTGTAATCACTTTCCAGACTTACACCAGATATTACTTGGCTCATTCTTTCAAGCTAAAAAACTGTCTTTATTTTGACTGTAAGGGATGGAGTTTTATCCCTCTTTCGAATATCTAAATTGAATCTTGTTTTGGAGAGTTTTCTAGCAACCAGTGTGTGAGCTTATGGTCTGACCATACTGTAATGAGGTTGTAGGACTTTGTTATGTGGTCTGGCTTATTGGAAGATATAAAGTCCAGTTGGTTCTTAAAGGAATGAATCATTCTTGTCAGTCCATCAATCATATGAGTGTTTTGGAATTTATATTTCGTACACATTTTTCTCTGACCATATAATGCTTAAATCCCCCATTAAAACTGTTCTTTTGTTGCAGTTCCATTGTTTCAGGACATAGTTCAACAACACATAATTAGAAAAGGATGGTCTTTACATAGATATAACATAAACACACAACCTTAACAGAGGGTGGTCTTTACATAGATATAACATAAACACACATCCTTAACAGAGGGTGGTCTTTACATAGATATAACATAAACACACATCCTTAACAGAGGGTGGTCTTTACATAGATATAACATAAACACATCCTTAACAGAGGGTGGTCTTTACATAGATATAACATAAACACACGTCCTTAACAGAGGGTGGTCTTTACATAGATATAACATAAACACACGTCCTTAACAGAGGGTGGTCTTTACATAGATATAACATAAACACACGTCCTTAACAGAGGGTGGTCTTTACATAGATATAACATAAACACACATCCTTAACAGAGGGTGGTCTTTACATAGATATAACATAAACACACGTCCTTAACAGAGGGTGGTCTTTACATAGATATAACATAAACACACGTCCTTAACAGAGGGTGGTCTTTACATAGATATAACATAAACTCACATCCTTAACAGAGGGTGGTCTTTACATAGATATAACATAAACACACATCCTTAGAAACAGGTAGTCTATGCAGCCATATAACATAAACACACATCCTTGCTGTTTCTATGGATGTCACTGTGCATGTGTGGTGGATGTGTGATGTTTTTGTGTGTGTGTGTGTTTGTGTGTGATGTTTGTGTGTTAGTGTGTGTTGTGTGTATGTGTTTCTGTTTATGTGTGTTTGTGTGTGTGTGTGTGTGTGGTGTGTGTGGGGTGTGTGTGTGTGTATGCTGTGTGTGTGTGTGTGTGTGTGTGTGTGTTCCCAAGCTGTACCAGAGAGTTGGCCTGGGCTAACAGATGTTTTCCTGTCAGTCAGTGTGTGGTCCCTGAAAGTGTTAAAGCCACCAGTCTGTGTTGTGTATTGGTTGTGGTGTGTCTGTGTGTGTATGTGTGTGTGTGTTTGTCTATGCACACAACAGGGTGATGTTAAAAAGTTCTGCTGATAACTCTTTAACTTTTATTATGAAGTTAGATGTTTATGAGAGAGCTAAACATATTCTCCTGTGGTTGTTCCCCCCTTTCCCTAATTCTCCAATACTCCTCCTCTCTTTTCAACTCTCTGTTCTATCATCTTTGCACCTCTCAATATGAACTGTTCCTTCCCTCATCAGCTATCCCCCTCTTTCCAACCCCCCCGCCCTCAGTTGTCCCTTCTCTCAAACTCCTCCCATGATCACCACAACAACACATTCCAGTTCAGCCCTGCCTGAAGTCTTCCATCACACATAACCAGCCCCCATAAGACACATACTCACCAGCACAGGCTTTCCAGGTCATCCCAGGTGACCTTAATTTACCACTATGTTGTGTTCAAGGGTTGTCCGTAGGTTCCATGCCAAAACGTTACTGCTTGTCAGGAAGAGACCTCGTTCTCACCTTCACCTATAAGTAGCTTTCACTGTGAGTGAGTGGGAGAGAGCGAGAGAGGTGGAGAAAAAGAGAGATAGAGAATGTGTTCAGATAGAAAGAGAGCGAGAGAGCAGCTACCCGTCTTTTATTTGATCACAGCGTGGGGCATTTGCCGACAGGCTCATAGCTCTGCTGTGAAACTCTCTCGATGGCACCCTATTCTGTGTGTAGTGCACTATTTTTGATCAGTGTCCATTGCGATCTTATTAAATGTAGTGAACATATAAAAAGGAACAGGCTGCCTACTGAGAGCCCAGGTGTCCGCTGGAGACCAGAGCTCTGCTGAGTGTACGTTCAGTAATGTGATTAATCTAATCGTTCCTTGTACTATGGCTAATAACTTAGCATAAGCCCTACCTCCTTTCTGCTTTGCATGTCTGTGATGAAGCATGTCATTAACTCAGCTTCATCACGCGACGTTACTGAACACGCTGCAGTTGCACGGTCTATGCGTCGGTGGTTTAATTGCACGGGACCGGGCGCAGAGACCAAGTTGAGAAAAGCTACTGTAAGTTGAGCTCTGTTTTCTCCTTCTCACGCTGTTCCTGTCTTTTTTCCTTGCCCCCCCTGTGGTGATATGTATTTGTCTGTATTCTTAATAGTGCGGTTTCTCCTGCACCCTCTGCTCTCCGTCTGTTGTCCAGCGTGTCCCAGCCACCTGTTGCACCCTCTCTGCAGCGAGTTCACTCCAGACTCAAGTCTGTGTGAAATTTGGTCCCCTAGTTAGGGGACCCTTATGTGTATGAGGTTAGAACCATCAGGTTCATGGTGAGTGCTGTTAGTTATGTGTCTGGTGATGTTCATGGTGAGTGCTGTTAGTTATGAGACCGGTGTTGTTTTTGTGAGTTGCATACAGGGTTGATAGATCGGTAACGAGTTCATGGACTCAAATCCTATCCAGGCCCTGGTAACAAGTACCTTCACTAGTGGCACAACCACTTGCTATATCTATGTCTGTTCTTACCCTAATCCAAATACATTATACTAACACTAACCCTAACCCTAACCCTAATACATAACACTAACCCTAACCCTAATACATAACACTAACACTAACCCTAACCCTAATACATAACACTAACCCTAACCCTAACCCAAATACATAACACTAACCCTAACCCTAATACATAACCCTAACCCTAACCCTAATACTTAACCCTAACCCTAACCCTGATACATAACCCTAACCCTAACCCTAATACATAACACTAACCCTAACCCTAATACATAACACTAACCCTAACCCTAATACATAACCCTAACCCTAACCCTAATACATAACCCTAACCCTAACCCTAATACATAACACTAACCCTAACCCTAATACATAACACTAACCCAAACCCTAATACATAACCCTAACCCTAATACATAACACTAACCCTAACCCAAATACATAACACTATCCCTATCCCTAACCCTAATACATAACACTAACCCTAACCCAAATACATAACACTATCCCTATCCCTAACCCTAATACATAACACTAACACTAACCACAACCTTACTAAATAAATGTAACTCTTAACGTACGGATTGAGGGAATGGAAATAATTGTATGACGGACTAAATTTGTTATTTTTGTTTTACTAACTGGGTAAACACATTACCTTTAACCAATCCGAGATGTGTGCCACCCATGAGGTGGGTTAGAACATCTCAGTGAATTAGAACATCTGATGTTAAAGTTAACCTTGTGATACCTTGTTTCTATCACTCCCTTACTTTCTCTTACTGTCCCACATAATTTCACCCTGTCTTTTACTGTCCATTTTTCTGTCAATTTCAGTTTAAGTTAGTGAGAGCACTTCGATCTATAGCACACCATGCACTGCCCCAGTTTCCTGTGTGTCACCACTGCCCCTGCGCACTCCCATCTTGACAGAACGCAGAAATGACGAGCGAGACAGAGACTTAAGTTATGTAGAACACAGGAGAGGAAGTCTCTGATTTGGCTGTTGTAAGTTATAACAAGTTGTCCGATAGCACCAGTATTGAACACTTTGATGGAACCATAAATACTATTTCCTCTTTCCTCTGTGTCCAGTACAGTGAGGGACATTTTGTTGTGTGTGTGTGTATGTGTGTGTATGTGTGTGTTTCTAGAGGGTTTATGTTTTTGGGGGTAGGGCTATGTCTTTATAGTGAAGACCTGAATTCCTTAAAAATCCACACAAATGAGTACGCCAGGGAAAATAGGGTTAGGGTTAGGCCCTTTGTCCTAATGTTCTATCAAAATCCATTGTTCTCACTTCCAATGGACTATAGTATATCACTGTGTATGTGTGTTTTGTGGAGTTTTTATGGGTGTGCATGTTGCTCTATAGCCATGGTTCCCAAGCAGGGGGATTAGGACCCCTAGGGGTACTTGGCCTCTCCACAGGGGGTACTAGAAGTCACCCATGACACCACCGGCTTACTAGTGAGATTAACATGAGGGGGTGCTTCAGGGGTACACAGAGCAGAGGAAAGTTCTGTCGGTGGCACAGTAACCGAATAAGGTTGGGAACCACGGCTCAATAGTATTTTCCTATCAGTATGCATGTGTCAATTTTCTTCCTATGCGTCTGTAATTGCATTTGCTGTGTCTCTGTGAAATTGTGGAATTTAGGGGCAGCCTTTATTCACTGGCGGATTAAACCTTAGGGGCTAAGATAATGGAAGTAGTGGATTGTGTGACTAGCTGCTCTGTCTTGTATAGATGCCTCTCTGTCTTCCCTGTTATCATCTGGCCTTACATCATGTCCAACTTCTCATTCACTAAATATTAACCGCTGCTCGCTTGTATCTCCCTGCTGATCTCCAAGCACCATATATTACACCATATGATATCTGGTGAACTTGATAAGGTAACTAATCTAACAGGTATATCTGGGCTGTTAAATAGATCACTTTATTGGTCATCTGACCCATTGATATATTGACCAGTCATAAGGAAGCATGCAACCTGGAAGCTTTGGAAGTGCTTCTTGACCGTGACATAACCTGAATGTCTTTCTGTCGAGAATGTGCTTACGTGTCTGTATCCAGCACAAAGCTATGCCGGAGCATGCTCTTTCACACACTTACAGTACGCCCGCACACATGTGCTGTTCAAACACACACGCACAACTACAGGACACATGCATACACAACTACAGTACACGCAACTACAGTACACACACACACACACGTGCGCACACACCTACAGAACACACACACGGGCACATACAGCTTCACGCCCCACAGTAAAGGCAAAACTCTGTGTTAACACTATGAGACCCAGATAATTATCCTGCTCCCCCGGTTCTGTTCCAGTCTATTCTCTTATATTATCCTCTTTTCTGATCCCCCCTGTTCTGTTCTGTTCTGTTCCAGTCTATTCTCTTATATTGTCCTCTGTTCTGCTCCCCCCTGTTCTGTTCTGTTCTGTTCTGTTCCAGTCTATTCTCTTATATTATCCTCTGTTCTGCTCCCCCCTGTTCTGTTCTGTTCCAGTCTATTCTCATATATTATCCTCTGTTCTGCTTCCCCCTGTTCTGTTCTGTTCCAGTCTATTCTCTTATATTATCCTCTGTTCTGCTCCCCCCTGTTCTGTTCTGTTCCAGTAATTTATCTTCTATTATCCTCGGTTCTGCTCCCCCCTTTTCTGTTCTGTTCCAGTCTGTTCTCTTCTGTTATCTTCTGATCTGCTCTCCCATGTTCTGTTCTAGTCTGTTCTTTTCTATTATCTTCGGTTCTGCTCTCCCCTGTTCTGTTCTTGGTCTGTTCTCTGCTGTTATGCTCTGTTCTGTTCTGGCCTCATCTGTTCTTTTCCTCTCCGTTCTGTATTAATCTGTTCTGTTCCGGTCTGCTCTCTGTACAGTCCACAGGCTAACCGTCATTGTTTGGCTCCATGTTTAATATTTAATATGCGGCACATTCTTACACTCTATACATAATTCAAATGGAGAAATGTCTCACCAGATCACTGGGTTTGACTGAAGCGAGGGGGCTTGTTGTGGACATTCATGCTGTACACTGAGGCTGCAGCACCAGCAGGGTGTGTCACGTAAAGCCCATTTGAGAAGCAACACACACCTCTACAGCGTGACAACCAGGCTTTCAGGCACTGATATGTGTCTGATGTGGACACAAGCCCTTAAGTCGCCGCTGCGTATGTGGGCAAAAGAAAATGTGAACGTCGAAAGCGTTGAAAAACAAATCTCCTCAGTCAAATATTTGTAATCATGGCGGGGGAGGTTATGAAGGAAAGATGGCTGCTAAGATGTCGCCGGGTGGCGGGGAGGTTGATTGGGATCGTCGGCTCCTGGGGATCAGGTTCGGACTTGTCTGAGGAGGGAGGTTCTCAAACGAACGGAGAGGTAGTGAAAGGGAGCAGAGGCCGGGCTGGCAGGGCGGCAGACATGCGCACAAATTCAAAGTGACTCAGAGGCTTGTTCACAGAGTTCTACAATTTCCCTTCGACTACGGTATCCTGCCCAATGGATGCCCACACACAGGGCTAGCTAGCGTGGTGAAGCCACCAGTCAAATGATGTACAACAGACGAAAACGTGGCTTACAGGAGGCCAGGAGCCAGTTTGTCTCTGTGTAGGGATGAGCATATATCTTTGTTGACTGTTTCAAAATATGCCTTCTTTAAAGTAAGTACAAAAACCCAGTTAAATTAGAAAAACTTCATTCAGGCAAAACAAATCCGCCAATAGGGTGAGACAATGTTCTTGGAAAGACATACAATTTGGAAAGCAAGCAATAACCAAGCCTAACTCAGACACCAACTGATGTGTAGACTAAGACGATACAATTTTTAACTTTGAAAAGGATGTCAGGCCTGTTCAGATTTTTCATGTGTCTGAATTAAACTATGTAGCTTGTTTACAGAATTGTCCCACCCTATTGGCTGGAGCTAATAGACTGGGTACTATAACAACAGAAGGCATATGTGGCTCTTCTCTTGTTCATGAACAGTGCTGCCAGTTTGTAAGCATGTGAATTTTAAAGGAGTAGCCAAGGTCTCTCTCCATTTCTCTGTTTCTCTTTGTTTCTTTCTTTCTCTGTTTCTCAGACTGTTTCGTGAACTCCACTCTATGAGTTATGACCAATACTACTGTACTAGCCCTGTAACACATTTATTTCCACTCAAAGATCGTTTGAATATGTCTTCATGCCGATCTTATTAAACACCAAAGAATTTAGCCACTTGTTTTTTTTGGCCCATGCAAAGTTTCTTCTAAATCACGCAAAGGCTAATGCATTAAATTTATTGTTCATTTTGAAATTTCGCCCGAGCTTGTAATTCCTCTGAAATTGGGGATGTGTGGGCAGGTTTTTTTTGTTGTTCTGTGGTCAGTGGTGTTTTTCTCATCTGTGGAGAAATGAGAGGAGATGCCCTGTGTGTGAGTTGGAAAGGGGGAAGACGAGAGAGATGGGAAGAAGAGAGACAGAGCCCGCAGTGTGAAAACGTTTTCTTTGTGGCTACTCAGGGAGAGAGACTGGGCCTGTAAAATGTTTCAGGGCGGACAGGGCTCTGGTTAGGAAGAGAGTGGGGTTTATGTTATGCAATTTTTCTTGTGTCGCTTTCACATTTCCTATTTGGCCCTCCCGTTTGATCCCAAAATTAGGTGATTCCCATTTCCCTCGCCCACTACTTTTTTCTCCCTTGTAACATAGGTTGTTAAGACGTCAGAGCTTAAAATATAACACAACCTACTATTCTGTTCCAGTCATCTGTTCTGGTGGAGTTTCTAACTCTAACAAGGCAGTTCCTAACACTTACCTCTTCTGTTTTTCTGCTCATTCTCTCTCTACCCCTCTGTTCCCTGTCTCTCTCCATCTCTCTGTCCTCTTTCTCTCTGGAGTTGTTTGAACTGTTTGATTGAGTGTTAACTGTAGTATAGGTTTTGAGCTCAATAAGTCCCATTAAAATAAAAATTCTCTCTCATACTCAATCTCTCCCCCCCTCCCTCCCTC
>JACXGJ010009163.1:0-16473 GCA_016801105.1 Esox niger
TTTTAAATAATTAATTTGCATTTTACTGCATGACATAAATATTTGATACATCGGAAAAGCAGAACTTAATATATGGTACAGAAACCTTTGTTTGCAATTACAGAGATCATACGTTTCCTGTAGTTCTTGACCGGTTCTTCAGGTTTCGGGGCTGTCGCTGGGCAATACGGACTTTCAGCTCCCTCCAAAGATTTTCTATTGGGTTCAGGTCTGGAGACTGGCTAGGCCACTCCAGGACCTTGAGATGCTTCTTATGGAGCCACTCCTTAGTTGCCCTGGCTGTGTGTTTCGGGTCGTTGTCATGCTGGAAGACCCAGCCATGACCCATCTTCAATGCGCTTATTGAGGGAAGGAGGTTGCTGGTCAAGATCTTGCGATACATGGCCCCATCCATCCTCCCCTCAATACGGAGCAATCATCCTGCATCCATCTGCAAAGAATGATGTTTCCGCCTCCATGCTTCACGGGTGGGATGGTGTTCTTGTGGTTGTACTCATCCTTCTTCTTCCTCCAAACACGGCGAGTGAAGTTTAGACCAAAAAGTTTTATTTTTGTCTCATCAGACCACATGACCTTCTCCCATTCCTCCTCTGGATCATCCACATGGCCATTGGCAAACTTCAGACGGGCCTGGACATGCGCTGTCTTGAGCAGGGGGTTGCGTGCGCTGCAGGATTTTAATCCATGATGACGTAATGTGTTACTAATGGTTTTCTTTGAGACTGGTCCCAGCTCTCTTCAGGTCATTGACCAGGTCCTGCCGTGTAGTTCTGGGCTGATCCCTCACCTTCCTCATGATCATTGATGCCCCACGAGGTGAGATCTTGCATGGAGCCCCAGACTGTGGGAGATTGACAGATTTTGAACTTCTTCCATTCTCTAATAATTGCGCCAACAGTTGTTGCCTTCTCACCAAGTTGCTTGCCTATTGTCCTGTAGCCCATCCCAGCCTTATGCACGTCTACAATTTTATCCCTGATGTCCTTACACAGCTTTCTGATCTTGGCCATTGTGGAGAGCTTGGAGTCGGTTTGGGTGTGTGGATAGGTGTCTTTTATACAGTTAACGAGTTCAAACAGTTGCAGTTAACACAGGTAATGAGTGTAGAACAGGAGGGCTTCTTAAAGAAAAACAAACAGGTCTGTGAGAGCCAGAATTCTTACTAGTTGGTAGGTGATCAAATACTAATGTCATGCAATAAAATGCATATTAATTATTTAAAAATCATATAATGTGATTTTCTGGATTTTGTAGATTCTGTCTCACACTGTTGAAGTGTATCCATGGTAAAATTACAGACCTCTATATGCTTTGTAAGTAGGAAAACCTGCAAAATCAGCAGTGTATCAAATACTTGTTCTCCCCACTGTGCCTAGGAAGGCGGGTTACGAGAGAATGTGCCTGTGGGCAACTTCTGGCATAGACCTAGATTTATAATCCTCATCAATCTGTGAGAAACTGCATGGCTTAGTTACATGGGCATGGCAGCCAGTGGTGTCACCAAAGTTTCAGAACATTCAAGGTTCATCCCTGAATACACAAGTCTGACATGTTATTTTTTATATGTAACCTTGCATATTTGCTTGGTTGGAAAATACCCTAATTTACATGACTGAAGACAATATATATTTTTCAGTATACCATCCAAATTACTTAAATGACAATACACTCTTGAAACTGATTAATTAAGATCTATAAAACAAACACATTAACTTAAATCCAAACCGGTCTGACCAATAAGAAGGGTGGCAACAGATTACACAATATTAACAGAACAATATAGTCCACATCATTTCCAGTGACATTGATACATTACAAAAAGTATTTTCTTGCTGTGGTGTTTTGAATCCTTTCAAAAGGTGATTGCTGCTGCCATTGAAACCATAAGCTAAAAAAAAGGGTCCCATGCATTGTAAGGTGGAGCAATTTGTGTCAGGGCTGCCCTGGCTTGACAGGTCAAAGTTTGGCAGGGCTGCCTTGTCAAGTTGCACATGAACGATTCCTTGTGATAGGAAGGATGTCTTAAATCTTAATCATGCTTGGAATGCTTGGGAACGTGTTGCCCTCAAGCACATATGTATAGGTGAATAACTTTCCCAATTTGTTCCCAATTTCACATTACTTGCATTGTCTCTCCTCACCTTCTCAAAACCCATTGGAGGAGGTCAGAGGGCTGGGACTTAAAGGATTATCAAAGAATATTTTTTTTTTGTTTCAGCTGCTTGCTATGTTCTTAATACACGTCTCATGAAAAGCTCCAAAATCTGGAGAGTGATCTTCATTTTTGCTATATTTGGAGTACAGGAAAAATCTTCTGAAAATAAGCATGAAAAGGATCTAGGCATTTTGTTACATTTTAGTATTCTGGGATGTTTATAAAGTGTAATATCACAATTCTACTCCATTTCTTATATGTTACCACTATTTTCATTGGTATAAGCTCATATTCATTTTTGTGATGTGTAGATTACTTCAACAAATGTTCTGAGAATTGTTTTGCCTTATGAAAGGAATTTTCTTTAGTAGTGTAGACTGAATTATGAAAATAAAGAATGTTTTGAAGAGTATAGAAATGTGTTAAATAATTAAATACTAGGCTTTATTTCTCATGTTCATCACAAGCTCTGAATACATAAATGAATTCAACATTCACACTATCTACCTGTGGCTTGCTGAATCTTTGTCCTTACAACTGCAACAAGGTCTATTTTACATTGCATGCTATAGTAAAATGATCCTATCAGTCCAGCTAATTAGCTAATTAGACAGAAAATGATGAAAACTTATCTGAACATGTAACCACAAATCAAAACATAGATTCAGTGTCGAAAAACTAAATCTGACACCAATTTATCAAAACGGGTCCCCATGCTCATCTTAAAACAGTGCAACTGCCAATCAAAATGGTGCTCTTTGACCACACACGGCAATTGCTGTTCATTGATTATAAGGGTTGGATGACAAAGTTTTACATATGTCTAACCTTGGCTCTGAGATAACAGCGTATTCAGCTGACTTTTCTTATACCATTATTACAGTGGCATTGGTTTAGGGCTTACCAAAAATATGTTTTTGTGACATTGCTGATGCAACCATGCCCTTAATGTACAATATGGGAGACTCCACCCTAACTGCTAATGCCTGCTTCCGTCCCAAACTGGTTTAAATCTGCAGTGAAACGTATGGGAGCTTTCCTGTTAACTACAGTGACAATTACGTTTACAAAACGATAACATACATTACTGTTCAATAAGTTCAATGTACTGTAACCAGTCAATGAAGTGAGTCACATTTATTATAGACAAGCAACCCAAACGCCACCTGCATACAACCTTTATGCACTAGGCAATCTGACATTGGAACCTGACATTGGAAGTAGCCCTCTTTCTTGGCCCGACTAATAGCAGCAATCTACAAAAATAGCCAATTTTATACTGGATTATAATCATCACCATCATCAATAGTTAAATTGATTTGACATTCCTAGACATATTTAATATGTTTTGCTGTAAAAGTAAATCAATGTAGAATAATTTAAACTGAAGCCATGCATAATACTAAATGACTGGAGGCTGAAAAAGATGGGCCAGTCTTTGAATTACAACCTGATACCTACTTTATTTATTTTTTAAAGTGTATTAAACTGTATTAAATCTGGCAAAAATGTCTTATATATATATATATATATATATATATATATATATATATATATATATATATATATATGTAAATTTATATATGTAAATTTATATATGTAAATTTATATATGTAAATTCCTCTGTAAAATAAGTATTTGGTCACATACAAACAAGCAAGATTTCTTGCTCTCACAGACCTGTAACTTCTTCTTTAAGAGGCTCCTTTGTCCTCCACTCGTTACGTGTATTAATGGCACCTGTTTGAATTTGTTATCAGTATAAAAGACACGTGTCCACAACCTCAAACAGTCACACTCCAAACTCCAATATGGCCAAGACCAAAGAGCTTTCAAAGGACACCAGTAACACAATTGTAGAACTGCATCAGGCTGGGAAGACTGAATCTGCAATAGGTAAGCAGCTTCGTATGAAGAAATCAACTGCGGGAGCAATTATAAGTAAATGGAAGACATACAAGACCACTGATAATCTCCCTCGATCCGGGGCTCCACACAAGATCTCACCACGTGGGGTCAAAATGATCACAAGAACGGTGATCAAAAATCCCAGAACCACACGGGGGGACCTAGTGAATGATCTGCAGAGAACTGGGACCAAAGTAACAAAGGCTACCATCAGTAACACACTACGCCGCCAGTGACTCAAATCCTGCAGTGCCAGACGTGTCCCCCTGCTTAAGCCAGTACACATCCAGGCTCGTCTGAGGTATGCTAGAGAGCATTTGGATAATCCTGAAGAGGATTGGGAGAATGTCATATGGTCAGATTTAACCAAAATATAACTTTTTGGTAAAAACTTAACTTGTCGTGTTTGGAGGAGAAAGAATGCTGAGTTGCATCCAAAGAACACCATACCTACTATGAGGCATGGGGGTGGAAACATCATGCTTTGGGGCATTGTTTTTCTGCAAAGAGACCAGGACGACTGATCTGTGTGAAGGAAAGAATGAATGGGGCCATGTATCGTGAGATTTTGCGTGAAAACCTCCTTCCATCAGCAAGGGCATTGAAGATGAAACACACCGCCCGGGCAACGAAGGAGTGGCTTCGTAAAAAGCATTTCAAGTTCCTGGAGTGGCCTAGCGAGTCACCAGATCTCAACCCCATAGAAAATCTTTGGAGGGAGTTGAAAGTGTTGCCCAGCGACAGCCCCAAAACATCGATGCTCTAGAGGAGATATGCTTGGAGGAATGGGCCAAAATACAGTGTGTGAAAACCTTGTGAGGACTTACAGAAAACGTTCGACCTCTGTCATTGCCAACAAAGGGTATACAACAAAGTATTGAGATGAACTTTTGTTACTGACCAAATACTTATTTTCCACCATAATTTACCAATAAATTCATAAAAAATCCTAAAATGGGATTTTGTTTTCAAATTTTGTCTCTCATAGTTGAAGTGTACCTATGATGAAAATTACAGGCCTCTCTCATCTTTTTAAGTGGGAAAACTTGCACAATTGGTGGCTGACTAAATACTTTTTTGCCCTACTGTGTGTGTATATATATATATATATATATATATATATATATATATATATATATATATATATATATATATATTCAGACACGTATATTTTACATATTATGATTGTCTGGTGGTTCATATCTGACACGTAGTTAAAATATAGTGAATTCCATTTTGATAAAATACAAAATAATGTGTTCACGAAATGAAAGCGGTGTATTAGAATGTTACCATTGGTACATTTCAGTATTATTTCCTTTGAGTCAATTAAGATACACATTACAACGAGAGATGCAACATGTTAAACTCAGTTATCATCAGGTACCTGATGGGTATAAATCATTTTTGAGCCAGAAGGTGGGATTCCTCAAATGGTGATATTCCTGAAAATACCTTTTTACCACATAATTTGATGATTCTCTCCCATTTGGGGCTTTTCCTCAACTCAGCACCTCATATCATTCTGTAACCATAACCATAAGGATCAAAGACCATTTTCAAACTGCTCATTTTATCTGAGCTGATACATGGTAAATATATAAAAACTGTCATAAGCCACATTCTGCCCATCAACCATATTAGAAAAAACATGCACCAAGGCTACCACTGCTGGATATATAGAAAAGGCAGAGGTTTGTTCGAGGGCTGATGTCAGGGGACTGAACTAACTTCTACATTATGCTCAGAGATGTTAGCTGGACTCTGGCCTCCAGAGGATACACAGAGCATAATGTAGAATTTTGTTCAGTTTTAAAAAGCTGCAAAAATAGGGCTAGCTGCATGCTGCAGAGCAAGGGACTCTGAGCCTTTGGGCTGTGTTATATAAGTAATGTGTTAGAAAATGGATGAGACCAGAATAAACTATTTCTGGTGTCCTATGTTTATGTCCTATTTTTATGTTATGTGATTTTCAGGTTGACGTGTGTCGTTTGTGTCAGATACACTTTGTATGTTAAGTAATTGTGTTACAATGGTGACAGCTAATCTTTTTTGTACATGTGTACAGTGTCCATTTATAAGACACATTCATTTTGACCTGTCAGTATCGGTGTCCCAAAATGGACTATGTCATGATAACAACTGCTTTGATCCTCAGCAACTACCTCTCCTAAAGACCCAACGTGTACCTATTCAGCTAACATTCCTCCATTACCAGACACCAGGCAGTTTGAATGACAGTGAGCTGGAGGCAAAAACAAGGACAGACTCTCCGAGGCCCCTATACAACCATAAGAACAGCTGTCAATAAGCAGGGGCCCGGTTAACAGCTTTCACAGGGAGGCATTTAGAACCTGTCAAAGAACACAACACTTAGCATAAGGCAAATCTGCCTCTAATGAATAATTATGGTTAACTTATATATGACTGGGGTTTAAACATGCTGTCAGAAAATATATTTTTTAATTAATAAAAAAATATTGCAACACCCCTGGCCGGGATGCTGAATAAGGAGACAAAGTCAAAGATAGAGAGTACTGGGTAGATTTTATTAACTTAAACAAAGGCAGCTGTTGGCCACTGTCCACGCCGCAACCCTATCAGCAAACACACCATAGTCACTTTGCAAACTCTCTAAGAACTGTAGCTTGCTCACCAGGTGTCTCACCTGTGCATGGTTCTCTGTCACACAGGAGTAGGACCAAAAGAGGCTGATGCCAGCCAAAAACCACCATACATAAGCCACACACCCCTGCTGTCCAATGTTAGAATTCAGCCATGTCGTATAGTGGTGGTAATAATAACTCGCGTACTCGGTTGTCAAGGGAGGCTCAAACTCTTCCCTACTCTCCTTGTCTCTCTCTACTCTCTCAACTGTAATGTGGGGTACAAGTTGTTAAATACCTTGAGGGGCGTGTTTACCTAGCAAAGCCAAGACAGTAACCCCCACACCAAATGGTCTATGTAAACATTCCTGTGATTACCAGAGCGCATCCTACAAGGATAAACTAACCGAAGGGTTTCCCTGTTTATCTCAATATCCAGGCACATTCACTTCTAATGAAACGTACATTCATATTGTAGTTGTTAATGCTCAAATCCCACACCAACAAGCCCTGCAGTGTGGACACCTCGCCACAGGACATCACACCTAGAAAAACTGCCCAACCCAACTGTAAGACCCAGCCCTCTTAATGAGAAATACATGAAAACCTGAGAACAGCACTTAAAGGAATGCATTTTACAGTAAAAAAGCGTTGCCACAAATTTGTATATTTCAATTAACATATTATTATGTCTGTAGCCTGATATTCACCTATGAACTAACAAAACTTTCTAGAAAATTGGATATGCCACTTCGCTAGCTCTATCTAACATGAATTGAGCAAATTCTGTGTTTTCAGCTCCAGCAATAATGCAGGAAGTGTACCCTGATCCATCGCAACCAATAGTCTGAACCAAACCAGCTTCCTACTGCAGAAGGTTAAGTGGATCTTATCCTGTGAAAGTGAATAAACTTGAAGCTCACTCACCAATAAGATTCTATTCTGTCACCTGCGTCAGTCTCTTCGGAGAAAATCCAAATGACATCGGAACCTGCATTGTGCACCATGCGTTACAAAAGGAACAAATTATTTGACAATGAATAGATTGAACGTCAGCGTTTGTCCACACAATCAATCAATCATCTGGCCAATTTACTCAACCTGTATATTTCCAGTGTAACCCAAACCTAAGTTTTACTTTTACTATACAGTCAGATTGGAAGTCAGGTTTTGGCAGTAAATCTGTACATGACGTGGCATGATTTATTTACTTAACAGGCCTGCACACATTTGGGAAATTATTAAAGATTGCCTTTTTATTTATAGAGCACCTCTATTGCAAAGCTAATGATATTAATTGTAAAGCCTATAACCTAAATTCTAGTTGCCAATAATATGTCATAATTGCAATAGATCTGTTGCACAGCCAATATAGTAATGGTGATTTATTTGATTCATAAAGTGCATTTAATGACAACCCATTCTATGGTTGTAACCCCATGGGAGCAAAAAGGTCTTGGCAGAAGATAAAAAAGAAAAATAACAACATCATACACAATATGTTGTGTATCTATATAATCATTATAGCAGTGTTTCCCATATTCTTTCCTCTTTTCCCCAGCAGCGTAAAGGGGGTTCTGCGCCAACATCAACGACACAAAAGGGTGTTAAATGCAGCTAAGATATTTTTTATATATTACAAATGGTCAAAAATGTCCTCCCTGTAGAACAGACACTCTTGATTGTCAACTTTATTTTCCTAACATTATCTAAATCGTGCCCCACAATTATCTTTTACCTGGAATGATAAAAAAATAGCCCCCCAGCCTTATAATAAAAGCAACAAGTTACTAACAAATTACGCAATATTTATTAATGTACATTACATACAATGCTTTGCATTGGGTGAAGAGGGTGTAGGAAATGTAGTTTTACTAAAAATAGAACACAGTTCCCCATGATTCTACCTAACATTTTCAGCTTCACATTCTCTCATGAGTGCTTTGTACAATACATTCAATGCAAATGCTAAAAATATTACTTGTATTTTACAGTAGGGGGCAAGGAAAATATAATATTGTTACATTTATAACATAATGGCACAGTAAAAAGAAGCTTTTACTACGCCAATGCCACCAAAAAGCCCAGTTACAATATGCCCAACAACTTGACACGCCTCACAACCTCTGGCACACTGCAATTTGGAGAGACGAGACCAAAATAGAGCTTTATGGTCACAACCATAAGCGCTGTTTGGATAGGGGTCAACAAGGCCTATAGTGAACAGAATACCATCCCCACTGTGAAACATGGAGGTGGCTCACTGATGTTTTGAGGGTGTGTGAGCTGTAAAGGGACCGGAATCTTGTGAAAATGGCAAGCTGAATGCAGCATGTTATCAGAAAATACTGGCAGACAATTCGCATTCTTCTGCACAAAAGCTGCACAGGGGAAAAACTTGGACTTTCCAGCACGACAATGACCATAAGCACAAGGCCAAGCTGTCCCTCCAGTGGTTACGGCAGAGAGAGTTCAAGGTTCTAGAGTGGCCATCACAGTTGCCTGACCTTAAAAAAACATAACATTCTGTTATGACCTACAGTTAAATGTGAATCCCATAAGAATCATAAGAAGTGCTTTGCCTGCTCACTCATGTTTTCTTTAAAAATGGTACATATATTTCAGTTTCTCCAGATGCACGCAAATGTTTAGCACAACTGTATAATGTTTTAGATTTCTTTTTCCTACATAGTTTTAGAAAATGTCACTAATACACATTTTGCAAATCTGTAAAGAAAATGAATCCAACATTTACATCTAAGGTAAGAGCAAACATCAGCAGTAGTAAATAAAATGAAAGAAAACAAATAAAAAAGACAACAGCGCAAATAAGAGCTTTAGATTACATACAATTTGCATAAACTTTTTTCCTTTTCATATTTTTAAGGGATGCAGCATATCATTTTAGTTCACGTTGGAAGAAAATAAAGTTAGGCATGGTTTTTATTAATATGGATTCATGAATAAAACTTTTGGCAAGAATTATGATGACAGTCAGAAATGTCATTTGAAATTTGGTCTGAGGGGGTAGATATCCTCGATTACAGTTCTGGACAATGGTATTGTGACATGCTCTCTCAAGAAAGTGCATCCTTAATCAATAAAGGAAGGCAGAATCAGTTTAACTGAATGAGTCGAAGATAGTGTTTTCAATTAAAATACGAATGGTCTTATGAAATGCATTGATTACTTTACTGTATTGTAAGATAGGAGAGTTGAAATGAAATGTCATGCCCAAATCATTATAGGAAAGAATGTCTCCTCAATCAAGACATCTAATACGGACCATATATTTCTTTCTATCCACCCATCCAAAATAGGGACTTATTAAATATAGCGGTTGTTACAGATGGGTGAGCCATGAGGTGAATAGTTGTGTTTGTAAGTCATCTTTCAGTGGGAATTGCTGGTGGAAGACTGGACGTTTGAGTTTAGAAATTAAAATCACATGACTGATGAAAGCGTGATCTGCCCACTTTTTAAAATAAGCAGAAGGAATCATTATTTTTCAGAAAAGATTTAAGCCAATTAACCTGTATAGCGCCTTTCAAACTGTCATGTCCTGGCTATGCCCCTAGCCATCTTTGTGCTGGCTGGGGCCATAGCCAGGACATGGCCTAAATAGGTGACTCTAGCCACCTCTATGTGTTGTGGTCTCCCCAATTGGAGGCAGGTGTTCGTTATTGCCTCCAATTGGGGAACCTACTTATGTTGAATGTTTGTGCACAGTAGTGGTGGTTTATTTTGGTTGTTAGCCGTAGGCTATAGTTTACCCAGTCATTGTGGCTGTTTTGAGTTTTCCTTTGTTACTTTGTTCCTTTTGATTAAAACATGGATTATTTCTCAAACAGCCGTTCTGCCTCTGCTCTTCTGTCCTCGTACACCGGACACTATGACACAAACAATCAAAATCAATAGTTTTCAAGCCACCTTCAAAGCCCTTGACCATTGTTGCCTTTTTAACCCTCCTATTATGTTGTGGGTCAATTTGACCCATTTACACCTTTGCGTTGTCTATAATACAGGTTAACCTCTCTTTTTCACCATGAAATTAAATGACTTTTCCTCAATTAGGGTCATGAACCTGACTGCAAAATGTGGACACACTAATGAGTAGTGGAATGTCTGTGTATATTTTGTATACAAACATAATGTTGTGGGTCATTTTGACCCAGAGGCTGTCATGTATATATATATTTGTACAGGTACAAAATAAACAAGTGTCTTGATTTATTTTGTTGTGACTGGTCTTGGTTGCACTTTTAGGATTGTGTTTGGTTGAAAAGGGGCTTTCCCAAGCTTCTCGTGAGTGTGAGAGCAGCAGGTCTCTGACACAGACACTAAAAAATGAGCTCCAAAAGATTTTCAATCAATGAAGTCTTATCACAAATGCTGGACTGTGACAGTGAAAAAGAAGAGGTTTCCGAGACAGAGGACATTTGAGAGATAGAGGACAATGCTGTTGATGATCCAGATTTTGTCTTCAGTGAAGAAGATTCAGAGGAGTCTGCTGTACTATCCCCTCCATCAGATGAGAGAGAGCATGCAACAACAATCATCAAGAGAAATGACATGGATGTCTAAAGATGGTCATATCAAATGGTCACCATCACCACAACGAAGTCAAGGTTGACTCAGATTCCAATATAATAAAAATGGTTCCTGGGCCTACACGATTTGCTGTCACTCGAGTCCATGACATACAGTCAGCTTTTGAGCTCTTTTTACCCCTAGCAATAGGGGAGCTCGGCAAAGCTCTCATCACTCCCAAGATCCAGAGAGCCCAGCCTCCTCGATCGACAGCAGCTGCATCTGCCGTCCAAAAAATTCAAGCTGGACGATCAAGACATTCCTCCAATCAAACAGCAATGGATCCAGTGGATACAGGCAGAGGCAAGAAATGGAAAAGATGCCAGCTCTGCCCCCCTCAACAAGACAGTAAAACAAGCACCACTTGTGTAGAATGCAATAAATACATCTGCAGAAAGCACAGATTCACACTGTGTTCAACACGTGAAGAGAAAGGGATAATATTGACCAATAGGGGGAAAAATCCTACTTGGGGAAACTAAGAAATCGTGGTTGTGAGAAAGGAAATATGTTTAACAAATCGTTCTCAAATATATTTTTTTTGTATTTATCATTTATTTTGTATTCTTGTATTTCTTCTTAGTGAAATGTCTGATAAGACAAAATAAAGTTGTTGCTGTTTTTACTTGATTCTTTGACTGTCTTGAGTGTGTTTGAACTGTGTGGGTGATTTGACCAATAACAGTGGATGTTTTTTTTTTTTGTGCATAACATGAGTTGTAGTGTGTCCCATTCTTCCAGATTAAGTCTATATTTAGTTGATTTAAAGAATGCATTATCTGGGGAAGAATGGCCAAGGAGTATGCAGGCTATATGCATCTAGATAAGCTCTCTTTAGTCAAATATACTATACCAAAATAGAAAGTTTTCTTTGAAGTCTAGATTTACATTCCAGTAATTTGATTATTACATTTAATTTAACCATCAGAGTCTTGAGTAACATGATTACCTAAATAGTTCACATCTGATCTAACTTGGATAATAAAAATATCAATGTGATGATAATAATGAATTGCTAGAAGCTCACATCTGTTGAGGTTTAGAAGTAATCCAGAGAATCCGTAAAAATATCCAATCATCTGAAAGGCTATTGGGATTTTTGAAAAATACTTGTTTAATATGCTATTAGACTACTGTAACTAGGATAGGAGATCCCATCATAGATAACGTCTCTGTCTCATTGCAGTTTTTTGGCAGAATAGCCAACATCTCAGCTGCCATCATACATTTGTAGGGGCTAATTGGGCAACATAAAAATTAGGTGAAGTTCTTGTTATTAATAAGACAGAACTATTAATGTCTTGACAACAAGCCTTTATGAAATGTATAAACGTATACACAAAAACAAATTATTGAAGTTCTTGAAAAATAAACTCATGTTTGATGGTATCACATGCTAGAATAAAACTCTCTTGTGTTTTATCCAAAATAAATCTTCTAACTGCAGTATCCAGCTTTCAAGTGTCTATTCAGAGTCACATAGCCTGGAATAAATCATCTATGTGAGGAATGTGATCCTTGTCTTTGTCTAAAAAGACATTTGCTTTCTCAATAGAGAACCTTGAGGTGGATAGTTTACTGTAAATTTAAGTATAATATCTAAGGAAAAATTAAATCAGAATATTCTAGGTTATCAATCAACGGTCTTGATCTTTTCCTTGGTGTAATTTCTCCAATCAACCAAAATATGCAAAGTTATATGTCGTGGAGCTCCGCCCCTAGAGGGGCTTTTGCTCCTAGTGGTTTACCCTAGCCACGTCAGCGGCCGTACTGAAAACTCATGCAAGATGCGGCAAGCCAATCGGGACATGCCTGCACCTATATAGATACTGTGAGCCCAGAGAACGCCCTCTCTTTTTATTCAGCAAACGCTTGCTGAGTTCTACTGATCCTTTTGCTTCAGCCTAAGAATTTTTGCCATCGGCATTCTTTAGTTCGAGTTTTTTGCCACCGCGTGCCGTCACTGGATCATTATATCACGGTTAGTATGTTATCTGCCTGGGACTGGCCCATGCTCGCGAGGTTATCACGACCCCCTCGGCCTGCTTCTCTTGTGCTTCTTTGTCCCAATCTAATTCGAACAGGAAGTGGACGTCTCTGACATGTTGGATTCCAGCAGCCACGACGACGAGTTGTCTGAAGAGGACACTCCTATGCAGGACACGACTACTCTGACTCAGAATGACCTGCTACCATCCCACGTGGGTTGGGGTGGTGGGTCTTGCTCTTCTCCCTCTCTCCAGGGAGAACTAGAGGACGACATCTCTTCTGCTGCATCACTCCACCCGCTCGCCTGAGGGAGCAGCGCTACGTGTTCAGCTGCCCCTTCCTTCTCTAACATGGCCTTCGGCTCCTCGGCTCCGTGGTTTTAATGCTTTTGCCAAGGGGGGATCAGGCCTCCTGCTCTCCACCGGTCGGCGACTCATCTCTTGCTGTGGGCGCAAGCCCACCTCTGCACCCTGACGGCGGCTTACTTTCCAGGCTGCCTGAATGTGGGCGCTGACATGATGTCTCATGGCGGCCTACATCACGGCGTGTGGCGTCTTCAACCAGGCATCGTCTCCCACATTTGGTGAAGGTTTGGGGAGGATGCGTTTGTGCACCACCCCTGGCCTCAGACTCTCCTTTATGCGTTTCCCCAGCGCTGCATTGTGCGTCGGCTGGCTTGGGTCAGGGAGGAGGGCCTTTGGGTCATCCTGGTAGCACCCGACTGCCCTGCGACTATTTGGTATCCAGAGATAATCCAGTAGCTGGCGGCCCGCCCGTGGGCGGTTTCGTTCAGACACGACGCACTGTCCCAAGCGAAGGGCTCGGTTCTACACCCTCCGTCACTATCAGGAACTCTCAGGGTCTGGCTCCTGAATAGAGGCCTGTCCGCTGCAGTGGTCCGCACCATACAGGGTGCTAGGTCAGCATCTATGGCCAAAGAACATTCCATTCTTTCCACTCTCAGTGGGACCTTGCTAAGGTTCTGGGGGTTCTCTGTGAGCCTCCATTCGAGCCCTTGCCGCAGTGTTCTCTAAAGTTCCCTCCCTTTCAGGTCACCCGGGCTGCCTGGCTATCAGAGAGGACTTAGGTTGCGTTACGCTGAGGCCTAATCCATCCTGCGTTCCCAAGTTCATCACAAGCTATTTTCAATCTAGGGTTATTGATTGACTAACAGGTCTTCTTTCCTCCCCTTCACTTGCGTGCGGAGGACGAGAGGCTCCACTGTCTGTGCCCTGTCTGTGCTCTCGCTCGGTACGTAGAGCACCCCAGGTTTATCAGACTGACTCCCCAATTGTTTATTTGTTATTCGGATTCCCCGGTGGGTTGTCCGCAATCTAAGCAGCTTCTCTCCAACTGGCTTTGTGACTGCATCACCTTGACCTACGGGTGTCTTCGGCGTTTGTACATTCCTATTTACTGGATGTGTATCCCACTTCCCTTGTCCATTCTGTTCTCTGAATATTGCTGGGGATATCTTGCTGCCTTGTTTCATTCTCTACCTAGCACTATAGAAATGTGTAGCTTGTGTGGGTCAGGAGTATTGACCCTGCATGCCAGTACATAAGGCACAGGTGTGCCCCCCCTCGGGGCTTCCCTTGTATTGTATTTTTTTTTTATATACATCCTCATTCCCCTCATCTCGTGATGTGTGGTGCATGTGTGTTTTTTTGTTGTGCTTAGGTGGAACAGATATATTCTGCTTGAGCTAAACATCCCTTCTTCCTGGCATGGCCTGTGTCTTCATAGGGCGGCTTGGGGGGAAGGGTTGATCTTCATTACGCATTTGATTAGACCTGTTGCCCCGCCATCCCAAGAGTATTTTGCTGAAAAGACTCGGGAGGACGTTCTCTGGGTTCCTATTTAGGGGCAAGCGTGCCTTGACTGGCTGTTGCATCTTGCATAATGAGTTTTCAGTACAGCTGCTCACACGGCTAGGGTAAAGCAATAGGAGCTAAAGCCCCTCTAGGGGGCTCCACTCATATAACCAGAGTTACATTCCCGGTAACTAACGTTAAATGTCATTCTTTTTTCCCTCTTCGATCCATTTAGATCTTGATCTAATAAATGCCCCTATAACTCTTGCAAGATACATTTTATCTAGGTTGGGCTGAAGGCATAAAATATGTTGTTTGTCGTATTTTGAAAGGATTGGTTAGTTGTAGTATAAACTCATTTCTTTAGCCATATTCAGTTCAGAATGCTGAGAATGTCTATAAATTATTGCTATATCAGATGAAAACCATTCTGATGTTGTACTTCCTGTATTCCCATTTCTTATATAAGAGGAAATGTTATTATTTAGTGTTTCAGAGATTAAGGATTTCATGTCCTCACAGCAGTTCACATGGTTAAGGACATTTGAGTTGTACTTACAATAGCCCTTACTGATTTGAGACCTAGATTGAGGTCTTAAGTGTAAAAACATATTTCCAGATAATGGTGCAGCATTCATAGAGACATCCGAAATGCAACTCAAAATATTGTTAGATGTTTACCAATAATACATTCTGGATTTTTGAGAGCCATTGAGTTTGAACCAAGAATATTGTAATTTAGTCAGCTAAAACTACCTCCAAAAATCAATTAACGCCTTAGCAGAACAACAATCTGTGTTAGTGTGAATTTGTGTATTAAAACTTAGGAGGGTAAACAGTCTGAACATTCTTCATAAACTCTATTAAGATCTCCTCCAATCAAAACATGTTCTGAATGAAGTTGTTCTTGAGTCATTTAACATATTTGACAATGTTTCCAAAAGACATTTGTTCAGGCGTTCATTGTTGTAATCATAAACATTCATTAGATTAACATATGAGTCCTCCAGATTTAACACAATTAGTATCCAGTGACCATGTCATCCACTTTTGTATTTATTGCGTAGAATGGCGACACCTGGACAGCCCTGACTAAAAAAGGTTTTATTGATTTGACCAAAACTTAACATCCTCCTCACATGAATTAGTCTCTTGAAGAAAAGTACAATGATATCTTTCCCTTTACAAAATAAAAAAATCCCTTTCTTTTTAAGAGTGTCTTTAAAAGTTCCCTTGTATTCTAAGAGATAACGGAAAAGTCTGTTGTCAAATTAAACATAGAATAGGCTAGGAAAATGTACCTGTAGCTTCCTGCTTTTAATATGTCCATCCTAGGGGCAAAAATATTTTTTCCATCGATAAATCCAAACGTCCCCAAAAAAAGGCCATTTGAACTTCCCACCTTGCTCGT
>JACXGJ010009164.1:0-24949 GCA_016801105.1 Esox niger
TCCCTCTACTTACCCCCTACCCGTCCCTCTACTTACCCCCTACCCGTCCCTCTACTTACCCCCTACCTACCCTCTGCATGCCCCCTACCCGTCCCTCTACTTACCCCCTACCCGTCCCTCTACTTACCCCCTACCCGTCCCTCTACTTACCCCCTACCTACACCAATGTGTCCAGCTACCTAGTGTGTCCCCAATCTCCCAGTTAAATCCAAACTGCTTTTTAAAATTCACTTACAGTTTTCAAGCCAGGCAACCATTGCATACAGTACCTGGATAATTTGGAAAACTGAATTAATACATTTAACTTTTAAATAATAATACATTTAAGAGGGAATTAACAGAGATTTTTTTCCATCAAATTGACAAAATCAATTGAATGTACTTTCATTCTAAGAGGCTCTGTATAATCCTATGGCGTTAAATGTTATTATCGAAAAGACCAAAGTAACATAAATCCCGTCCCAAGCCCAAACATCCCCACAGAGTAGAATAAAATGCAACGAATGAATGCAATAAAAAGAGCTTTCCAAAATATGCTAATACTGTTCCCCGCTTGGCTTTGTTGTCAATATCCAACATCCTATTGTCCTCAATGTACACAGGGTGTGATTACTGTATAATACGGACAAAATATAAATGTTATTATTTATGCTATACCTTGTTATTTTACACCTTCTACTCCTATTTTCACTTCAAAATGCATTTAATGTAAGACTATAAATAAAGTTCTATACAGGCCAACAAAGAGGGCCAGAGAAAATCAGGGAGCCTAAAGGAACAAGCGGTGTCTGGGAGAGAGCAGGTGAAGAAACGCACGGCTTCCCACAGCTTGCTTCAGTACCTGACAGTTAATCGTCATTGCTCCCAGGTCGTTGCTGTAAATAATAATGTGCCCTGAACACACTTCCTGGTAACAACAAAAAACACATCTTGCCAGAGTTGGTTGTGATAACATGGCCCAGGATAGAAGATTCAGGGAGAGAGAAAGAACACGCAGGACAGGAGATTTTTTTTATACCTGAGGAACTCTCTCTCTCTCTCTGTTAATAAAGACATTCACACCTTACTAAGAATTGGCAGGTGTTACCCCGGTGTTGTCAAGAGCAGCTGCATGCAAGGCATCATTAGGCACTCTGCCAAGCCACTTGGCTGCCATCCTGTTTAGCACATCTCCTCTTCCAGCTCTGCACTGTTCTGGTGGACCACTGACTGGCCAGCTAACTGGATGGCTGGCTAACTGGCTGATTAAATGGCTGGCTGGCTAGTTGGCTCGCTAATTGGCTGGATAACTGGCCGGCTTGCTGGCTGGCTGGCTAACAGGCTGGGTGGCTAGTTGTCTGGTTATCCACTAAGCAGTCTGGCTGGCTAACGGGGCTGTCTGGCTAGAAGGATGAGCTGTTTGGCTAACAGGCTGGCAATTTCCTGGAAAGTTGGCTGTCTTGCTAATGGGCTGTCTGGCTAAAAGGCAGGCTGGATAGTTGGCCGGCTGGCAAACAGGCTGACTGGCTAGTTGGCTATCTGGCTAACAGGCTGGCTAGATAGTTGGCTGGCTAGTTGGATGGCTGGCTAACGGGCTGTCTGGCTAACAGACTGGCTAGTTGGCTGCCGAATGGGCTGACTAGCTAACTGGCTGTCTGGATAGTTGGCAGCTGCGAAGGGCTGACAAGAACACATCTGTAAATCCCTCAACTTCTGCATGGTCCACAGCGGGTGTTACAGGTGAACTGGAAATGAAATAAGCTGTCAGTTTGGCAAGGTCCCAGGCAAAGAGATAACCAAAGGTTTGGTAGAACCCAAGATGACAGCGACATAGTTCCTTTGTATTAGTCTACCAGGGTTTTGGATGATATACTTTCAGGGCAGCCCTCTAATTTCTCTGAGGGCAAAGTGGGGGAATACTTTGCGCAGAGACTCCAGAGCTTCACTTCCCCCCAATGCCATCTTCATGCTGTCGGCTTACCAAAGAAAACCGTTGGCTGAACTCGGCAGGGTTCTACAGGTCAGTAGCCAAACTTTGTCCTGAGGCACATTACCGGCCCAGTTCCGGCCCAGTACAAAGCATGGGTGCCAGATCAAGACCGGCAGAGCTGTAGCAATGGAATCCTTGCAGCTGGACTTGAGGGGAGAGGATGCATTGCCCCTCACGCACGTGAGCAGACTTCACCTGGCAGAGGTCGCCTGGCCACGTGCACTGGAGGCAGGTACCCATGTGAAGCCTCTCAGCACTGGCGCTGACAGACAGGGGGTGTGGTCTCCTGTGCAGATCTGACGTAAATCACGTGGGCGTCCTAGCAATCCTCCTATCGCTAAGGCATTTCCGTTCCATACTGTTTGACCAGCATGTACTGGTGTGAACCAACAACAGGACTGCAATGGCGTGTGTCAACAAGCAGGGGTTTGCTTCAGACATTCAGCATCTGCCTGTAAATTGCAACCTTGTTGTGGATCTACTCTCCTGATGGTGTCCTGCTCTTGGGATTGAAAATGTCACTCCTTGGTAGTCTTACAGATTTGGGAACTATTCATCAGGCCAAGATAGAGATTTTACAAATGGCAAAAAGAGACGCATTGTCTGCTGTTCTTCTCGATGGGAGATCAGAAAGCCCCATTAGGGAGATCAGAAAGCCCACAAACACACTGAACTCCCATGAACGTTTTCCTTATCATGAATGGGCTAACTGTGAGTTGCTCTGGATAAGACCATCTGATAAATAACTAAATGTAGACGTAAATGACTAAGTGTTAATGCTGTCCGTCTGAATATATATATCCATTTTACCATATTGCCTACAGTATCTATCCTGCTATTTGTCCCGCTGTTTTTCTTCTCGTGATTGTGTATCCATCTCATCCTCCTCTTCTCTCTGTAATAAACCCTGGCAGTCTGTTACTCCCTACACATTATCATATAGAATACATTACATAGGCGCTACATTAAGCCTTCCCCCCTTTTCCCCAGTTCACGCCAAGGTCTCATAAATTTACAGCAGCCCAGGGACTATCGCAGCACTCTGAGGGAAGAACGAGGAAGCTACCCCCGTGCGAGTTAGGGGTACTCGTCTCCTCATCTGACCGAGCCAGCCAAGTTGCAAACAGGAAGGCCATTAATAATGACAATGGCAATAACAATTTAGAAGCAAACGGATACACACATTTAGTCAGGCAATCAGTTACCCCGTCTGTGAGTGAGCGTTGTCGTGGCAATACTGTGGAGATGCTGGTGGCACGGAAATACAAGGCAGCATCTGTAGCCCTGAGTGGAGAGAGGCACAGAACATGGCTCAGTTAAAGGGGAGTAGGATTACTTATTAAAATTACATCTTAAATATTTATTGGTTGATAAATGGCCTCCTCTGTTTTCCTCTCCCCTCCCCTGTGGGATCTAAGAGATGGAAAGAGAGGAAGACACGAGAGAGAGAGAGAGAGAGAGAGAGAGATAGATGCAGTAAGAGATATGAACATGATTCCCCTCCTCCAGAAAGACTGATTAAAATCAACGGTGTGTTGAATAATGAAGACTCTAGGAAGAGAAGAGACGATCGTTTAACATTTTAATATCAGAGCTGCTTAGGTAAATGTTAAAGCGTTGTGAGCATTCTGTACTTTAATAAAACATGTCCTACACCCAGGGCATCTTGTAGCTAGCTATATTTTAGCAGGTACATGGTTTGTGAGGTAGCATGCACAGGTATGTGCAGTGAGTCCACACTCATTATTTACACCGTAGATTTAATCACAACATCTTCAATGAATACGTGACAGTAAATCATTCAGTGCTTACTTAAACTATTAACTATAAAATCAACATGCCAGTCGGGGAACGAGGCACTAACATTTTCTGAAAAACACATCACAATTATCTTCATTTTGTTTTTCTATTAGATATCAGCATCACAGGTAAAAGTTGTGAGAAACCTCTGTTTCAAGAGGCAGAACAACTCCAGGGATCGTTTTCAGAACTCCTAGCTTTCTTTGACCGGCTGTCATCGAGTTCTAAAAGGACAACGCGGAGAGGCCGGTTCTCCATCTTCTCAGTCGGTGCACTGCGTTAACACGTTCGCCCTCAGTCCAGACACTGTTCAACGGCAATACAAAGGTACCCGCTATTTAATGAGACCCATCCAGTCAGTCGTTGGCCACATTGATAACTGCACAGTACAGCTAGAAATGCTTCGTTCAGTCCCATTGTTGCCGTGCCCACGGCCCACTGAGCACTCACCTCTCTCCCTGTCACACTCCAATAAACCTAATTGTCCAAAATAAATTAGATAATTTCTGCAGCCCTAGTTTCTATGCAGCAGATAAAAAGGCACGTTTGATTGATTGGCTTTTTTTTGTATGAAAAGTGTCGCTCATATTTTGAATGAGTATTTTCTTTATGTTTATCTTTCAGTTGTTATTAGTTCTTCGCTACAGAGCTCAGTGTAGCACTCATTTGACCCCCATGGTTATTAATATAGCTTATTTCACAACAGTAACAGAGACTTTGTGTGTGTGTGTGTGTGCACGTGTGTGTGTGTGTGTGTGTGTGTGTGGGTGTGTGTGTGTTGGTGTGTGTGCACAGGGAGGGGGATCCCTAAGGATTGTAAGTGGGAAGTAGCCTGATCATTTGCATTTTATTCATTTGAGCTGTTATTTGCAGCATTGCCTCAGCAGAATCCCCCAAGGACCAAGGAGTTATTCAGTAAAAGGCAGGTAAGACATAAATGAATCATAAGACGTCATAGTAAACTACACAGGCTCTCTGCTCGGCTTCGTGTTGTGATGCTGTGTGTCAGAGTCCCGGGGAGAATAACTCCTCCATATACAGATCGGTTGGAAAAGAAGGAAGAAAGAACATAGAGAAAGAGATCTTTCAATGCGGCACATTTAAAGTTTGATCCAGAAATTCTTTCAGACCGAAAAGAGTTGCGGATTTAAATATTGATTATGAAATATTTTCTAACTGAAAGGAGATTACGGATTTATATTTGCTTATGTATATATCATTATTTTCTAAAATATACATTTCTGGGCATTTTTGTTTGCTTTATTTTGGCAGGTCTGAGTGTGTGCAACAGGGCAACTAACATGAACAGAGAGAATGGGACAAGCTGGGTGGGTTTCTGAGGTTGCATACACTCCCTTAGACCACCAGACCATGGGACCTGAGCCAGATTTAAATATTGATATTTTAATATTTTCAAACTGAACGGACCTTGCAGATTTAAAGATTGATATTTTAATACTTTCAAAGGGAGAGGAGTTTGAATAAATAATGTACTTCTTTATTGTATAATTTTATTCAAATAATTAAAAATGCTCCATATATATATATACAGTGCTACATTGCCTCAGTACACGATCCGTTGCCACTCATTCTGTAACGGCAGCCGTATTGTTCTAAAATTAAACATGTAAATGCATTAAAATCTGTGATAACAGAAAACATCAGTTTAAACACATTTTCACACTTTGTTTTGCATTATTCATAAAACAAGAATGGTGAAGTTTCTCTGTGAAACTTTGTCGTAACGCTAGACAATATTTTATCTAGTATTTTCATTACCTTCGACTTCAACACTGAAGACTCTGGGGAGTCTAATTAAGTAGTGGTGTGTCATATAGGACCATAAATACCTCCCTCTCTCAGCACTTTAATGTATTCTATGTCCGCCAATATCTACAAGATATAAATAAAACGCAGAGAAATGTAACATCCGAAGGCTACTTCATCTCTACTAAATGCCATGGAGGTGTTCTGCTCTGGGCTATCGGTTATATGTTCTTAACGGGAGTCTCCTGCCCATTATTGCACTCCTATCAGAAAAGAGGTTCTGAGAAAAAGGCCCTTTACCAGCTAGCATGATAATTCCATCTGCAAGCTAGCATGATAGCTAGCGTGATAAGGCCCAATGGTGCAGTCCATTTGTTCACAGAGGTCGGGAATGTCCGAGTTCCAAATCGGAAAGTTGGAGCAACCCCGCTAGCCCCAAGTTCATTATCCAAGATGGCAGCACCATATGCGATATAGCAGACTAGTATTTTATAGTTACATTACAATGTTGTGAAGAACACTCGTCCATTCAGGTTACAGGTGAGGTTACCGGTTACGGAATGGCCGATTGAAAAATGGCCAAAAATATTTTCCACGCCATGAAATACAATGAAAAACATTACAAAAAGGCAATCAGAACAAAGGCTTTAATGGCGGTGTCCGTCTTGTTTTCCAACTTTGGACTCTGGAACGCGATCCACTTGTGTTGGGTGTGATGTCATTCCCAGTTCCGAGTTCCAACGTAAATGGAAATTGGCATAGCTAGCGTGATAAGGCTATGTGGACCCCCCTTTCTCAGCCCCAATGTCTTACGCTGCTATATTATTGGGCTGGGGGAGTAGGGTCAGTTCTCCTTCTCCACTGTAAATCCCTGTAGATCTAAAGAATGCATTTTCTAAATGTTCCCCGTTTTCCATCGTTTTAAACTTAGGAGGACATGAGGTCTTAACCGACACCTGCGTACCAGGCTTGACTCGTTGCGGTCCCTGTCCAAAGTCCTCCTAGCTGTGTTTCAGATCAAGACGATACCTGACGATTTCAGCTGCCACTCTGCTGACCCCCGCCCCCTCCTCCTGTCTGTCCCTGTCCTTGTCCATCTGGTTATGCCTCCGATCTGGACTAGGTTTAAATAGACTCTGGGCTTAGCCCACATGCACTGAACTATTACAATTTGGAAACGTAATATGTTCAACCGACACAGACAGAAGAGGACTGGTCACCCCTCGGAACCTGGTTCCTCTCTAGGTTTCTTCCTAGATTTCGGCTCTCTTTGGACGTTTTTCCTAGCCACTGAAGTTCATCACTATTGTTGTTTGCTCCCTTTGCTTTAAGCCTGGATGTTTTGTGAAAGCACTTTGTGACAACTGCTGATGTAAAAAGGGCAATAAAATCAATCAATAAAATACATTTGATTGATTCATTGATTGATGTGCAAGCTAGCATGGCAAGACGATGTGCTAGCTAGCTTGA
Source organism: Esox niger (assembly GCA_016801105.1). Lineage (NCBI taxonomy): Eukaryota > Metazoa > Chordata > Actinopteri > Esociformes > Esocidae > Esox > Esox niger. The sequence goes on from JACXGJ010009164.1 coordinate 7,007, forward strand.
TAAAGCCCTGTACCAGCTGGCAAGATAAGGCCCTGAACTCTGCTAGGTAGACTCATAGGTCTGTGTTAGCTGGCCTGAAAAGGACCTCTGTTACCTAGCCTCAGAGGTCTGTGTTAGTTGCCCTGATAAGGCACTCTGCTAGGTTGTCTCATCGGACTGTGTTAGCCGGCCTGATAAGGTCCTCTGCTTGGTAGTCTGATATGACTGTGCTAGGTAGCCTGACATGACTGTGCTATCTGCTGTATGGTGCTCTCTTGGGTGTCTGTGCTATCTCCTGTTTTGATGAGACTAAGCTGTACTAGGTCTCTTGAGTGGAAATACAGTATCTCTGCTGTCAGCTCTTATCTTCATTGGGGAGCACCTCACCTGAGGAGAGATATTGAATATTTATGGACACTTGACTTTAGGTACACTTCTGTTGCAATGTTTAGCCTCCATTTAAGGCAATTATACTTTAATGTGTCCTAGTCCTTCATTTCCTGTTATATATTGATTAATGACTTACCCACAGTCTGTATCATCAGTGACCTGTGGCTCAATGTGTTTTGTTCCATTTGTCCTATTTACCAAATGCACCGTCTGGTCTACATTGTAGTCCTCATTGTCACATCAACTGACAATGTGCATCATATGGGAGCTTTTGAAGACCAACACATAAAGATGAACATAAATTAAAGGTCAGTTTGATGACTACTCCTGGACAGGGGCCCAGATGTGTCTCACACCGTTGCTTTAGGTTGGAAACTTTGCTGACTCACCAACGTCTCTCCCATCTGCCCAGACACTGAGCAGAGGGGCGCCATGGGAATGGGAAGGTTAGCAGAGGATGAACACATTTCACAGAGAGAGGGTGGGCGAGGGAAAGAGACACTGAAATTACTGATGGCGAAAGAGAGAGATGCAGAGACACTGAGATGGATAAAGAGAGATAGAGATGGAGAGAGAGAGAGAGAGAGAGAGAGAGAGAGAGAGACAGCTGAGTCTTATCTGTCCCTGTGACCCGGACCAGCTGTTGTTTGGTGGCGCAGTAATGATAGATCCCACCTCATTTCCTCTCAATCCTGTGTCTCAATCTACTGCAGAGCTAAAGACTCCTCCAAAGGACAAGCACTAACTTCTTCCCATACCCACAACAACCAACAGTTTATCAAAGGCATTGTTTGATAGCTGGGAGTAATTCATAACACTTCCTGTATTTTTACAGGTAATGCCTGTACCCGTTTTTAATTAAGTTGATAGAAGCATTGTGGCCTGCCTATCTGGCCTTAAAATCAATGTTTTACATTTTAATTGGACTACAATATCCCAGTTTCTGAGCCAGTCAAAATAACGTACTTTTTCAAGTCCATGCTGTGACTTGCTGTTACAGGTATGAAGTATGACCTTGGTATAGCCAGAGCATTTGCAGAGGACCCGTGTGGCATGCTAACATCTTGTCGCGTTAAGGATCGTTGTTGCTGTTGCGTCTTCTTGGTTACATCAGTGGCTTGTTCGTTGTTATGTGAATGCAGAGGAACTTGTGTTTTGCTGTTATTGGGAAGCGTAGCTGTCCCACAACCTTAAGATAAGAGATACGGCTAATAACTAAAATATATATTCTTGGTGTGATCATTCACGTGGCTGTTCGCTACTGTTCACTACTGTAGTTAGTCAAAGGTCTGCCAGCCAAGTGAACTCTTTAAACATTTGCCTTTTTTAATGCAGCACCTGGTCAAAATGAATGCGTTGTTTAGAAAATTGGTTAGGATTTCAGGCATTGCGATGACATTGTAGTAAACTCTCAGTCTGATAGGATTCCAGGACTGTTACCAACCCGAGAAATGACCTCCTAGATGAAACATGGTGTTTCCATCACTGTTTTGACACAGTAGATTTGACATTGAACTCCACCAAGCCATCCCTCTCCTATTGTGTGGTGATACAGACAGTCTGTCTTCATGCCTACAGCGACTCTCAGGGGCTGGTTTGTCGAGCGGTTGACTCGTCCCTTTCAGTATCAGAGATAAACCTCTTCTCAGGATGGTGGGTGGGCAGAGAAGGACGTCTTGCGGGTCAGTGAGATACAAGTGAATGTATTTGGAGCCAAGAGAGCCAATGGCTGTTGGTTATTCTCCCACAGACAGTGTCGCAAATGGAAGGGGGCTGGGGAAAGAGGAGATTTGCTGGGAAGGAAGGGCGTGGTTTAGGAGAGGGAGGGCAGGGTTTAGCAGAGGGAGGGCGTGGTTTAGGAGAGGGAGGGCTTGGTTTAGCAGAGGGAGGGCGTGGTTTAGGAGAGGGAGGGCGTGGTTTAGCAGAGGGAGGGCGTGGTTTAGGAGAGGGAGGGCGTGGTTTAGGAGAGGGAGGGCTTGGTTTAGCAGAGGGAGGGCGTGGGCTGGGCTGAGAGAAAGAGAGCCAGTTCCTGTCAGTCAACCTCACATGGTGAGAGCAAAGAGAGAGAGAAGGAACCATCTGAACTGGCCATCTGGTCCAAAGTTAACAGGAAGGAGACAGCGTGGAGGTGAGACATGTTAATGTCAGAGCCTGGTAGAGAGAGAAATACACAGATGCAGTAGTTGTACTACTAGTAGTTGTAGTAGTTGTAGTATTTGCAGTTAGCATCTAATCAGAAGTGCAAATAGATTTAGGCAGGCAAGTTTACAAGTATTTAGTATATGTATATTATCAGTGGAATGTGTAGATGTGCAATGAAGGTAAATGCAGTACAAATAGCAATACTCAATGTGCAATGAGGCAAATAGAAAATGAGTATTAGTAGTAGTATTAGCAGTAGTAGTCATAGGAGTAATAGTAGTATTTGTCAGGTCAATCTTTTCAAATACAGAGTGGACTTGACAAAGTCCCGGATCAGAACAGTTACAGACAGACACATTTTCAGTTTATTATGCTGGAGTGACAAACACACCTTTCATTTACCTTAACATCATTCAAATGAGCCCAAAGCGTCTTTGAATACAGACACGCACAACATGCTACATCGTTTCCCATGAATAAATACATAATAAACACAAACAAAACCCGGCGGCCATTTTCTTTCCTCATCACACACTGTTAGACAGACTCAAACACCCTACAAATAACTAGGGCGGCGAGGACAGCTGAAAGGCATTGGGTGAACCGCGAGGTCTCGCTTTCAGGCATTCTCGCCCAATCATACACGCTCCCTGCGGCGAGACAGGCTAATGTTGTCCAACATGTGTGGGACGTGTGGGGAGAGGTCACCCCCCCACACGGGACCTTCCGTGGACCTCTGGCGGTACAACAGATGGGGAAGCATACAACCTGGTCGGATGCTGGTTGTCAGGGCAACAGGTCAGCACTGGTCTAGATGCACAGCCTGGTCAGCAGGTGAGGTCAGGTGACACCTCCATGTCTGCCTGTGACAGCAGCATCAGTCATCTCCCTGATTCGCTCTGGTCTACTTTAACAGCCATCGCTGGACATCATCTGTTCCAGTAACATTAGCCTCTGAAAGACAGATGGGATCTTTCTGGTGCGTTCTTTTGTGGAGATCCAGACTCCATTATGCTTATGCGCGAGTTGACAGCTTCAAGTGCGACCACTCTGTAACGCTAAACACGCGACTGACAACAGGAAATGTTCAGAGAGGATTCCACTGGTGCAATTTAGATTCATCGCTCATCTGCTGAAAGACACACCCCTCCGTTGGGAAACTGAGGCCTGCTAAGGCAACCGTGGTAGCGTCAAATCAAGTGCTCAGAGCTCCTGTGTGATAGTCTTCCCATGCTGGCACTGAGATGCTACCCCTACCTCCACTCCCCTCCTCTCTGCTCAGCACTGCTCGTGTCTCCTGGGGAGGCAGAAAAACGACAAGCCCGTTGAGTACTGGAAACACTCTGCTCTCCAACTGCCTGGCGCTTCGCAGCATCTGGAGTCTAGACCGAAAGGCTATTGGCCACGATCCCTTTCCTCCGCCTCTTCCCATCAGCCACTCTGTTGACTCAGGTGTTGCTGAGTGTCTGGATGAAGGCTGGACGCCTGCAGCTCCACTGGCCTGAAAGGCACCAGAGCGCATGGATTGGCACACTGACTCTTCACAAGCAGGGCTGACTGCCCCCCCCCCGGCACGGGACCATATGCAAGAGCATTGGGGGGGTGAGTGAGAATCAAAGGAGATGGCTGTTCTGTTCTGTTCTCCAGTTAAGTGGAATCAAAGGAGATGGCTGTTCTGTTCTGTTCTCCAGTTAAGTGGAATCAAAGGAAATGGCTGTTTGGTTCTGTTCTCCAGTAAAGTGGTTAATTAGTTCTGTAATTACAGAGAGCTCTCTGTTAATTCTTTTATTTGTTTGTTTATCAATTCCTCTAAATACCTAAACAGACCAGCTTTAGGACCGCTCTCTGAAATGTCAGGGCCCGCTGGCATTTGGTTAATATATTTGGTTTGGATTTAATTCTGACAGCAAGTTGTTGTGGTCCCTTTGCCAATTCTGAGATCATAACTTAATCCGCGGTGTGGTTGCAATCAACGCAGTTCTCTGGCGGACTGGCTGACTGCATTATGTTATTATAGATCCATGAGTGGTTTGGGCGGTAATGGGAATCCGCTCTTCATTACTGAGAGCGGTCCAGTCTGCTGAGGACACCAGCAGCATGCAGCCCACAGCAGAGCTTCGACATTGTGCCGGCTGGCAGCCAATAGCCTAGTGGGTGGAGCGGCTGACCAGTGAACTGAAAGGTTGTTAGATCAAATCCCTCAGCTGACAAGGTGTCAAATCTGTTGTTCAGTCCTCGAGCGGAGTAGTTAACCTCAGTTTGTTCACAGGTCGTCCCTGTGAGTCAGAACGTTAGTTTGAGGTGCAAGTTCACTTACGTTTAAAATTTGGGAAAACATTTGTTTTAAACAGAACGTGAGGAGAGGCTGATCTGTGAGCGGACATCAGAACAGAAGAACAGAAGGGGAGGCTGAACAGTGAGCGGACATAAGAACAGGAGGAGAGGCTGAACAGTGAGCGGACATAAGAACAGGTGGAAAGGCTGAACAGTGAGCGGACATAAGAACAGGTGGAAAGGCTGAACAGTGAGCGGACATAAGAACAGGAGGAAGAGGTGTGACACTCAGATACCTCCACATGCACTCTGTTAATATGGATTTGCCATGATGTCATGAATCCCTGTGACCCTCGACTGGCCTGGTCAGAGGTTAAAGGTCACACTAAGCAGGGGCTAGCTGACTGAACCTATTCCCTACATAGTCCTGTACACCGGACCCAGGCCTTGGGGACATCTGACACATTGATGACCTGACAAAAGTGCTCCATTCCCTATTATTATACACATTTATTAATCGGGTGGTTCAAACCTTGAATGATGATTGGCTGACGGCCGCAGCACTGTACATGAGAGCGTACTGTGCATGAGGTACTACATCACATTAAAGTGCTCTCATTGCGTATGCAATAATGCTCTTGGGGTTAGTGATATGTTGACATCCGTGATGTGTCATGCCTAAAAACAGCTCTTAGTTGTTGTTCTGTCCCCTCCGAAAGTATTGGAGTGTTGTTTAACACATCTAGATGTGAATACCAGGAAATGAAAGCTGAAATTCTGAACCCTTGTCTCATTCTCAACTTCTGATCTTAAACCCAAATGGCTTCAGTGAACAACAAAAACAAAGGCATTTGCCTTGCCGTTCCAATGCTTTTGGAGGGGAGTGTAAATTGGCCCCACACCATGCCCGCTTGTGCCTTATTGCTTACATATACATTATGCGTACATACTGTGGGTCATGTACAGTATGGTACAAGGCTTAAAGCCATCTGATGAAATGGTTCAAAGCTATTTATCTGGCCAGTGCTCAGATGTTGAAAAACAGCACTGTGGTATTGAAATAATTTGCTGCGCTCGGCCACGACAACAACGGACGTATTTGAAACCAAACATTATTATTTATGCTATTTGAACAGCCAATACTGCCCGATGCAGCATACATTTGTCTTTACACGGAGGAAACTGTACACAAAGCAAACATTTATCTCACTCACTAGAGGAAAACAATAGGAACTGTAAACCACCAGCACTTCATAGACCAGAGGAGTCCAGAGGAAAGGTCAGAGCTGTGAAAGCTACAGATAACTGACTCTGATAATCAATTCAAAAGCCATAGCTGTTTAGTTTTGTTCAGGCCAAAGAGCGCGGAAGGAGAGAGGGGGGTTAGAAGGAGAGGAGAGAGAAAGCAGAGTGAGAGAAGAAAGAGGACAAGGAGATCTGAATGGCGTAGAGCTGGCACAGGGAGATCTGCTTTTCTGCTTAAGGATCACAAGCTGTGAGATAGAGAGAGCATGTAAAACAAACACTTCTCTTTGGCTTTTTCTGTCTCTCTCCTTCTTTATTGGTCTGAATAAACAGCCCTTCCTGTGCGGCTGGGGACCAGGCCTGGGTACTTCCTATTATACCACGTCTTAATGGAATGCTGTTTCTCAGCGCCACTTCACCATGGTAACTAGGAATGTCATGTGGTGAGCTGACTGCCCTGCTGAACACGTCTTCAGAGGCTGATATAAATCACATTTAAATTCAACAGCTCATTGGCATCTATAAATTAAGCTTTCGTCTTCTTCGGAAAACAAAGTGTCCGAAGATATTTCCTAGTTGTTTTTGTGTTGGTTCTGTCAGCGGCGCAAAAGTCCTCCTTAAATGGAAGCGTGTGACCTTTCTGTTTCCTCAGAGGTGGACTGTGTGTGGAACCAGCCTGTTATAGACCGGGGCACCTCGAGTGCCACACAATTGGCTGAGTGGATAGATAAAGGTCAGAGGTCAAGGAACAATACAACCTCCAATTTTTTGTCTATCCATTCTGCCAGTCCTGAGTGGCCCTTCACATCCCCGCTCTGAGAAACTGCCTCTGTTCAGCTCTAATGGAAGCTCAAGGTCAGCTTCCCATTCAGGAACCTTTACTGGAGAATTAGAAAAGGACCCTGGATCTGCTGTTGCCAGAACGAGTGGAGGAAGAGATGCTTAAGGCAGCAAAACAGTGTCAGTATGTTCAGTACAGTATATTTACAGAACGTTTACAGTATATTCTGTTTATACTAAACCCTATCAATGCATATGAACTTAGGAAATTCACTGTCAAAACATGACCAGATGCATTTCTTGCTTTCTGCCTTTGAAAAATTGGACTATCAACATTTCTGTGGAGACTTTCAACATAACCGCTGTGATTTTCGACTTAACCACAGTGACTTTTGACGTAACAACTAGGACTATCAATATAATGCAAAGACTTTCAACATAAGCGCTGTGACTTTTGCCATAAACGCTTCGACTTTTAAGATAACACCGCTGTGACCTTTAAATAAACCACAGTGACTTTCAACATAACAACTCTTTTTAAACAAAAACTTATAAATGCTTGCACCTAAAGCCTGTCCTTGTCAGACTGAAATGATTTGACTGAGTGATGTGATGCTTCTCAGAAAAATTCCACAAGACCAGTGACACGCGTGCGCGTGCGCACACACACATTTTATTTTCTTCAATAAATGCTAATTTCATTTTGTATGCTTCCATCTCTCCTCCACTCTCGTCCCGACCCTCTCTCCCACTTGTTTCCTCAAGATCTTTTCCACCTCCCTTCCCCCTTTCCCCCCTTTCTCCTGTCCCTTCTCCTTTCTTCCCTCTCCTGTTCCTCTCACTCCCTCTGTCCTGTTCCTCTTTCCCGTTCACCCTGTTCCTAACTCCAGTTCCTCTCCTCTTTTCTACTTCTGTCTCCCCCTCGTCTCTCCTCATCCTTGCTCCAACCTCCAGCATTAAATGCACTTGCATCTAACTGAGAAACCATTAGAATGTTAATTATCCTGACCCAAGAGGCACTGAGACAGATCTTCATATCCTCGGCTTCGCCAACCACCCAGCCAGGACGTCAGCAAGCCGGCCAACCAGTCTTTCAGTAAGCCAGTCAACAGACCAACCGACCATCAAGTCAGCTACCTAGCCAGCCACTCAGCCAGATGCAATTCCATTAGCTATCTAGATCCATCAATCTTTCTATAGCGCAACCATCGTTCAATTCATTATTCTCATTCATCCGAGGAGAAGCGTACAACTGGGTGGGGGAACTTTTTGGGAGTCTTTTGTCACATTATTATTTTTATTGAAGAAAAATAAAATAACACTACTTGTTAAAAATGCATGAAGTTGCAACATACCCAGGAGTCAGTAAACTGCTGAGAGTCAAAGGCATACAGCAAAACAGATTTCTGGCGAATCAGATGAAAAATGGGTATCGCTTGCTTTTAGCGGATATGTGATAATGTAAAACATTTCCCGACTAATTACAGAAATAATGATGAAATATCCTGCCTGTGAGGTGATTATTCACATGGAAGCTAAAGAATCTAATTAGCTACGTAGTTTGAACAGCACCGCCGTTCAGTGTTCCTATGAAGTGACCTAGAGTAACACACAGACATGTCAAGCCGGAGGCTGTATTACAGACCAACAACACTGACTGACAGAAAACACCCCCCCAAAATGATTGTCATCCAAGACAAGTATAAACTATTATTATCGTAATTATTAGTAGTAGTTTTAGCATTGTAGTTCTACTTCATCTCGTCTTCGTCTTGTATTTATTATTATGATTATGCGTTCATTAAAAAAGGCTGCAGGGTTTAGATTCACCTTGCCCATCCAGAAAACATTTTCTCAAAGCTACAAATCAAGTTCACGTCAAACACACAATGTTCCAGATCATTTAAATTGTCTCTCCCCGTATTTAGCTCATTTGATGCTGCGACTCCACTTCCACACACCTTTGGCCTCTTCTGATTCCGTAGAAGCCTGTCTCTACCTCGTATGTTCGTTACAGCTAAAATAAAAATATTAATATTTATATTAATAAAAAAACACACAAAAAATATAAAACATATACTATGAAGGCTACATTCTTCTCTGTCTGTGCAACTGCAGTTACAAAAGACACACACACACGCAAACACACACACACACACACACACACACACCCAGCCGCAGAGTGACTCTCTCGATCTGTAGCATGCTCAACAGTGCTGTGCGCTGTGGTCTATGTAATGGCGCTGGGTTTACAGAAACATCCAAGAAAAACATCCCATTGCCAATTCAATTAGCCTTGTTTAACATCACCGCCATATAAGGACAAAATGCTCCCAGCCTCTAACTAATGTTAACGCTAACCAAATAGGGACTGTATCTTAAAACACCAACTGCAAGCTCCAGGTTCACTGGTACATGTTTGTCTATCAGGCTATCTTAGGGCAGCAGCCAATGTCCTGTATTTAGACACTCTATTCATCCTGCTGACTCACCGTCTAAAATCTCTAAAGTGTGTTTTATTTAATATTCCCAACACAGGAACAGTCTGGTAAGTGTGTTTTTGACTTTGCTGCCCTGTCTTCTTGGTAAACTTTGCTGAAGTAGTCTTTAAGGTTGGACTCTACACCTGGATAATGCACTGTCATTCTGACTTCCATTGATTGTTTGGTTTCTTTTTTTCATGTTTACCACATCGTATTTACTATCTTTTGTTTAGCGTGTTGTGTTTGTTAGGGTGTATTGATAATGTTGTGTGTATTAGGTTGTATTGACGATATTGTGTTGACGATGTTGTGTTTACTATGTTGTGTTGACTATGTTGGGTTTTGTGTTTACCATGTTGTGTTTACTATGCTGTGTTTACGATGTTGTGTTGACTATGTTGTGTTGACTATGTTGTGCTGACAATGTTGTTACGTTTAAGAATACAAATGTTTCCGTTTGGTACCTTGACAGTTGGTTATGGCATTACCATGACCACTACAATGAATGTCTACGAAGCAACTCCAGAAAGTTTCCAAACCTGGTCAAATTTGATGATGCAGAATACAAAATGAGTTGGCGTAGAGTTTCTTGACATGCATCAACAAATCACCTTTAAATGATGACTCAGCATATGCTGACAACCAATTGTATATATAACAATTCGGGGGGATCCACTACAGATACAGGAAGAGTGAAAAGAAGGCCATATTTGTGGTTTGGGATGATGTTTGAGCTACCAAGGGGTTGCAAAGTTCAAGTCTTCACCCGAACTCTGACTGGAACCCTGACCCTAACCCTGACCACAAACCTAGCTCTAAGGTTTTTGGTCAATACCGAGCATCTCCAATGACAACGCTAATATCCATAGACATTATTTTTTCCATAAAAATGTCTGATCACTTCAGATTCCTTTGCGGAGTGTGTGTGTGTGTGTGTGTGTGTGTGTTTGTGTGTGTGTGTGGTGTGTGTGTGTGTGCATCCATGCGCACGCCTCATAACGTTTTTCTCCCTCCTCCATGCTGCAGTAGATTGTCTCCCCCCCGAGGGCCAGCCTCTCCCTGCAGCATGCAGAGACCATGGCTCGTTGCCAGGATACCAGCCTCCAGTCTGTAGTGACAAGAAGACATGAAGAGCAAAGATTAATTATTTACAAGCAGACCCTTGTACACTGCGCCGGCTTGGCACTGCTACGCCATTAACTGTCACTACCCATGAAGACATAGCTTTTATTACTTATTTGACCCAAATATCTGGTCCAGCCCTTCTCCCCATCATGGATGAAATCCTCGGCGTAGAACGACGGATGCAGCATCTCTTGAAAAGGACTTAATTTATTTAAATATATATTACTTCATCCATCAATATAACTGTGTAAACGTTTCGAATAGCGATGTCATGTCAACCAGCACGGTTCGTCGAAAAACCATCGAAGTGCTGTATTTAAACAGGTTCCACTCTTCATGCATAACAGTTTCCTTTGTGTGTTACAGTGTTCCCGGCCAGAGTCAGCAGTCTGGGAGCAGGGCTTCCCCTGGTTCATCTATTATAGATGAGGGCACCACCGCCTTGGTGCAGAGCTGGCTTCAGAGCATCGCTATTTACCAAATCTATTAATGTGATTCACACCAAGACGTTTCCTCCCCTCATCTGTCCTGTCCTGAGTTATTAAAATGGCAGACTCTCTCCACCCAAGTCACAGTGAAACGTCGTGAGATTTGACCGGGAAGGAGAGGAGAGCCGAAAGGAGAGGCTCACTCCCGCCTTCCTTTGTTCTCCCCCAACCTCTTTGTTGTGCAAGGCTCTGTGTGTGTGTGTGTGTGTGTGTGTGTGTACGGCAGTGTGTGCCGAGGTTTTATTTGCATTCTACCTCATTAATATTCATGAGCAGAGGTGGTCAGGGGTCGGGGCCAGTGGAGAGCACATTTAATTGGTCTGACGGTCAGAGGGGATCCTTCACACACTCCCACTGCAGCATATAGATCATGCAATTATTAATACTATTACTATCATAATGTTATTAATAGTGTTATTAAAATTGTTAGAATCATACAGGTATTAATACTATTACTAATACTGTTATTATCATGTATTATTAATACTATTGTTAATACTGTAATTAGTATGCTGTTATTATCATGGCATTATTAGTGCTATTGTTTATACTGTAATTAGTATACTGTTATTATCATATTGTTATTAATTCAAATCGTTTTACTATAATCAACCTACTTTATTGTCACACCGGTACAATCACATTGCCATAAATCGAATTATTTAAACCACTGTAATTATCTTTCTGTTATCATGATATTATAATATTTTTAAAACTTTTTTATTATACTTTTTGTAACGTTATTATTGGTGTTATTACATTAATGTCGCCATTATTAGACTGCTATTCATAGTCAGCAAATGAGGTCACTAACAGCCATCCAGCCAGTCAATCAGCCATCCAGTTAGCCAGAGTATAGAGTAAATATGCCATATAGAGTATATACGGAGTATAAGCGCCATCTTTCATCAGACTACATGTCATATAATTTATTTAACCTAATTGATTACTATATCATTTCATCTCCGTGGTAGAAGAATAATGAAAAGGACCACCACCCTTTTAAATCAAGACCACTCCGTTCAGCAGCTGAGAGAGCAGTCACTTAAAATACATTCCATCATTATATTCCATTTGCTATAAAGCTTTCCTATCCGTTAAATATTTAATTTATTTCAAGTAACATAACTGTGACTTTTATAGTTTCGGGTGATGTATAATTGATTTTTTTAATAAAGATAGTGAAAATAATGTAAATAAAATATACTGAATCTGCTGTCGGCAACAATATCTTATAGCCAGGTTTAATTTACTGGATTGTTGTAGTATTTCTCACACCTACCTTAATGTTAATGTATATATTATCTCACTTTCATGGAAACTGGAGATACTTCTAAACCCAAGCTCATTTATTAGAAACAGACCATGGAGTTAATATGGAGTAACATTGTGAGCACTGTCCCGTGACATGCAAGGACAGGTGATTGGTTGCTTCAAGCTGAAGACGCCACAGCTGGATGGCAGACCGAGGCCCTCAGAGATGCTTGGAGACCGTGGGTACGTGCCAAGCATGAGTACTCACATTGGAGATACTGCTGTTGTAGTCCTGTGTTCGAGGGCCAAGGCTTTGTGCTTGGGGCTGTTGTACGGCTTCCACCTCCTTTATGTTGCCTGTCAAATAATACAGCTACAGTTCATACTCCTTAACCCTGACCTCTAGTTAAACATGAGCCGTGTTCTAGAGCCACACCTCTGCAGTGAAGAGCCTCCTGTGTCTGTCCAGAACACACTGATCATCCTGCCTATTGTCTGTCGGCAAATGAATAAACACGGGACAGCGAGGCAATCCGGCGTTATTCGCCCACACAGTAATTGGACACCATCACAACGGTGATGTCACGGAAACTCTCAAATTCCGACTAAAATAATTAGCATCTCTGTCTCAAGAGAGGAGAATCTATAAAGACAGATTATTATGATGGAGGAATTTATATTGCTTTTTAAAATCCAATTAACTCCTGAGAGCTCGTGGCTTTCAACAGACGATGGGTCGTTACAGTATTGTTGAAAAACAATGTCGGGTGCCGGGCGGGGTAACTGGCAGCTATTCAGAATTGGTCTGGCAGCCACTGAATGGAAAGACTCTCGGTGAACAATCAACCACTTGGCTCTGGCAGAGACCTGAGTTGGCAGTTCTTGTCTTTTCTCATCAAAGATTTTCACTCCAGTAATTTTTCAACCCTTATCTCTGTACGACGTCCCAGAGAAATCCTTAGCATAGTCCAATGGTGAGCCAGAGCACACATTTAAGATATTAACATTTGTCACTGGGTACATGGTTGTGTCTGTAGTTCTCCTGAAGCAGGATGTCTTTACTCAAGAATGGCCGGCCAGCCGTTCCACCAGCGCTAACTGTTCTACAGCGCTAACAGTCCTTCTCTGTCAAATTCATCTGCTGAAATATCAAAAGAATTTCAAAAAGACAGAATTTTCCATCAAACTTTTTTCATTATAATATAGACAATAAGATTTTTTAAAATCTATTATAAAACAAAAAAACATACCCAGCTCGAAAGAACTTGAGCTCTGGGGAGTGGTCTCTTTCTACTGTGAAGTATAATTTATCTTAGTTTAGTTTAGGATTATATTGTCTAAGACATCTCTGGTTAATAGCGAAACAGTTTATAATTGTCTTCTCGTGAAATAAAGCCCTAATGAACCAAAAAATGAAAACAATAGATATCTTAAAATAGAATAAGAAGACAGTTCAGATACATTCATAATTTACACAAAATTAAGATTAAACATTTGACAGACATGAAAACCTTCAGCTATTTACATTAATAGGTTGTTTGTTTCTTTGTCTCAGCGTATCTCTGATCAGTCAGTAAGAGGGAATAAACTAAACTTGAGGATTAAGTCAAGGGGTGATTGACAGCTCTAATTACCATGGAGATGCTGATGTAATTCCTGCCTCTGCCTTTGGGAGAATTAAAGAAAAAAAATGTACATTTCAAATGTATTCTCTATGCTAATTACAGTCTCTGAAGCTGAATATCTTTAGCAAGAGAATAATCGTTTCTTAAAAGGTGTAGTTGCACTTCCTAGTTTCACAGGAACTGGGGCACACACGCTCACACACACACACACACACACACACACACACACACACACACACACACACTAACAGACACACGTACATTATACTGATACCAGTTCAATACCCATGGCTATAGTCTGTGTCACCACCTTGTGATCTGCTACTATAGGAGGGATGGGAAGGCTGTTAACAGGAGGAAAGAGCGGGCAGAGCGGTGACATTAGCCGAGTCCCAGACAGCCTGTTAGCTGAAGTGGATTTTAATTAGCTATTTTCCAGTTAGCAAACGGGGAAATGATCCACCCCCTGAAACAACCCTGAGACAACCCGGCCATGAGCCAACACACACACACACAGACACACACACACACGTGTACAAACACACACACACACACACACACACATACACACGGTTACACTATACCATGTATAAGGACATAAATGTTTGATTGCTATTGATAAATGTTTTTCCTCTTGTCCTGCTGAAACAATATACGTATATGTACTATATATGTACTGGACAGGCAACAAATTAAATTAAGGAAACATTTTAATAAACAAAGGATAAAGAAGTAATTTTATTAGTCCTGTATGTTCCTCTGTTTGGTGGCTTTAAGTGCTCAGAAAAGCTTCTGCTCTATTTCAACCCATGCACAGGCTAACATAGAGCACTTCTGCATTTGAACCACTTAATAAATGGATGCGGTGTGTTCCTACTGTAGAACAGGCTATCTGGTGGATAAAAGAGGCTGCGTGCTCCGTTCTCCAGATCAGGCTACCTTGATGAAACAAGGTCGGCCTCTTGTTTTTGTGTAACTGCAACGGATAAAACATTCTGAGGTTTCTGTGTTTTCTAATGAGAATCTGCTATGGAATACAGTTTTTTGTTGTCTGGCTACCGACAAGTGCCGAGTGATTAGAGCCCATCAAGGTTGCTTTCATTTCTGTTTGACTCTTAACAAATAATGGTAATATTTCGTTACTTCTTTATTGTTTATTTTTTGTTGAATTAAATGCTTTATAAAATAATGACATTCAATTATTTGTGGAGTTGGTTACGCCAGTGTTTATCACTTAACAATAATTTATTCACATTTAATCTCATAAAATGTTTCAGGGTTGTATGTCACTCATTTTCAGTTTGATGTCTTCATTGTTTCATTGCAGACATCCATCTTATCTCTGCTCAGCAGCCAGGCAGTTATTTACTCCTCCATCTTTACAGCTGAGCTAACCTTAGTAGTAGGTGGTTAGTTAATGCTTGTAGCTAGTAGCTACCTGCTGTAATTCTGTAGCAGTGCTGTCTGCTGAAACTAAATAACTAGCTATTAGTTCAGTTCTCTAAAACAGATGAGGCACACATTCAATTAATTCTATCCTCTATGCTTTTTATGCTTAACTAATCCAAGATAAGGCAAGAAATGTTATTTCCTAGTGAGCTAGTAAGATCCTACTTTGAAACACTGGCGAATTCTAGCATGTTTCTGTTAGGAAACATCTATTCTGTGAGGTGTGCATATTGAATAATTCAATTGAATGTAAAAAAATGTTTGAATAGGGTTAAGTGAAAGAAATTATAGTCACGTGCTTCAGTAACTTTTTTCTTTTGTGAACAAGAAGTGGAGATTACGACCTGATTCATACATTCTGTCAGCTATCTGGCTCCAAGTCCATTTTTGGTATCTATTGCTGTAGTCAAGAGATATCCAGTCTCACTCTCTGGTCGTAATCTTCGACTCTTCCTCCTTCAGTGTCCAAGTGCACAATGCATTGTGGTCAATGTAGTTGATTGACGCATGTATTTGCGTATTTGCCAAAGTAGTTTAAAGTGACTGCAAATGCAACCTCAAGTCGTGGTAATTTTCACGTGTTGTGTAAGTCACATATCATCTTAATAACCACCAAGGTATGATCCCAATTAAGACCAAAAGCCAAAGGAAAATGCTATCTGCTTCGTTACTGCTTCAGACAGTTCAGCCAATGCCACGACTGTGCAGTTTATCTTCATGAATATGCAGACCACTTTGATGTCATAATCACACGTGGCAACTTTCAAACAACATTTCGCCACAGACATTACCAATAAACCAGTGCAAAACGTAGTATGACGTTAAGTAGCCTTTTCCCAGATCAAAGAGCTGTACTAGTAAACTGACCGTCATCCAACTCATGTAGTGTGTGAGTTAACAGGATGCTACAATGGTAGCTAATGCAAGCTAACGTTACTTGTTTGTCTAGATGAGTTAATAGCACGAACTTTAACAAGCTAACACTTTGCGACTTCAATACATGTGGGTCAGCTGTTAGTCCGCTGTGTGAAATATACTGAACTAGCTTTGTGATTAGTACAAACTACTTACATGTACAATCAGGCTCCGCTGACCTGTAGGTCCTGGTGAAAAGGTAGTTAGACGTAGAAATGCAATCACTCAAACAACAAGGGTCAATCTGGCTCTCACAATGGATACCTGTTGGAAATGTGGAAAACTGTTGGGGGAGAAATGGTAGCAGAGCACCCAGCACGTCGCTGACCTTTTTTTCTCATGCTTGCCCCCCAAATATCATCAATTTCTTCCTGACGCCTGGGTTGTAAGCTGAATAAAGATACATTGCTGTAGGCTCTTTTACTTGGAGCAAAAGCAATATACATGGAAAAGTATGGGTTTTGATTCCACCCAGAAAATCCCAGAATTCTGACAACATTCATCTAAATGTTGACTTAATTCTGACAACATTTATCTAAATGTGGACTGAATTCTGACAGCATTCATCTAAATGTTGACTTAATTCTGACAACTTTCATCTAAATGTTAACTTATTTCTGAAAATCTATTATTAAATCTATTATTAATAAGTAGTAAGTTATTTAATGATCCAAAAATAATAAGCATTTTAATCACTCAACACTATATCCAGCAACTGATTATCTGAAAATCTTTCCCACAGACGAAGTGTCTTTTAAAAACATTGTTCTTAATAACAATGTTCAGCTATTTCCAGCAAAAACAACCAAAACTTAGTGTTCAATGGAATAACATGTATTTTACCTTGTGAATAATAGATTTAACATGCAGATCTGTTACCCCTGTGGACGCTCGAGAGACATTTCCTGGTTTCATATCGGAATATAAAACCCTTCAATAGTCACAGTGAATCTGTGTCGACTGACTTCAGCCTTTCATCGTTTAATGGAAGAGCTGTGTACCTCTGAAGTGTACAAATATGAAATATAAAACACAACAAACCACCTCGTTCCAGAGAGACCGTTCTGCGTTAAATATTTTAAACCCCATTCTTTCAGACTAACAGGAAACTCTTTTATCGTCTATGTCCTGGATCATAGGGGACTTGTGTGTGTTGCATGCTGTAGACGTATATCTTCTGTGGCGGCATCTCTCAGCTGAACTGGAACAGAATAAGTGGCCTAGAAAAGGCCTTCAAGTAGAGCTGGGTCACATGGACCAGAATCCACATCCTGATGAACGGCCCAAATTGATGTGACAAACACCGAATAGAACGATGCAGTTCTGCCATTAAACGATATATTTGTCTTGTGTTGTCCACCACATAAATAACTCAACTCAGTAAAAGGTCTACGTTAAACGGTTGTGTATTTGGCGTGGGACATCTTCTAGTCGCAGCGCTACCTAACTGACCCCTCCGTCGTGTAAGATACCCATTGGGTTTGGAGACAACCTGTCTGGCCTTTTCCCTCTTCAAGCCTCCCTCTGAATGTCCATATGATCCTCTGCATTCCTCAATCTCTCTCCATTTCTATTCCTACATCTCTGCCTCAATCTTGCTGCCTCAATCATTTGCTGCCTTTCTCCCTTCATCCCCCTCTTCAAGTTATGGTGAGTGAACTATAACCACCCCCTCACACACACACACACACACACACACACACACACACACACACACACACACACACACACACACACACACACACACACACACACACACACACACACACACACACACACACACACACACACACA
>JACXGJ010009165.1:0-24936 GCA_016801105.1 Esox niger
ACACACACACACACACACACACACACACACCTCTGT
Source organism: Esox niger (assembly GCA_016801105.1). NCBI lineage: Eukaryota > Metazoa > Chordata > Actinopteri > Esociformes > Esocidae > Esox > Esox niger. The sequence goes on from JACXGJ010009165.1 coordinate 37, forward strand.
AAATGTAAATGTTGTGTGTTGATTGCTGGCTTTGTTTGTGAAGACAGAAAAATAACATCTTGACTGTACGTTCATTTAATTTACTGTGTTAGATGTGGTTCTTGGCCTTTTCAGTCTGAGAAGAAATAAAAGAAACACATTTTGTGTTAAAAAAAGAACAACTTGACCATTATAAAAATTATACAGCAAGGTCAGTTACCCTCATATTTGTGTTCCTGTTTATTTCAGTTACTGGAGACTGCTTAAGTACCTTTATGGTATTTCCTAACTCCAGAAGTGTCTGCTGATAGCGGGATTCCATGCTCTTCAGGCTCCCAGGCTTGATTATCTGTTTCTGAATCCCAGGGCTGCCGGCATCTTGCACCATTTGAAGAAAGTTATTTTCCTTTAGAAATGAAAACACCAAAATCAAACAATATTTTAACATGCTTAAGGACATCCTTAACTAAAGCTGTGCAATTGAAACTAGTGTGGTGGTTTAACCACAAGATAACAAAAGAACCTTCTGTTGAAAGTATAATAAAACTTTTAAGTACAGTTCCTGGGGCTTGCTTTAACTCTTTAGAAGTGGAAGTGATAGTGGAATTTTTTTTGATGGCAGGGAAGCTGAGTTGTCTCCTGAAAGATGTCAAAAATGCAATAGTTTATACTCTATAGGAACTAACAGTTGATTAAGTATCTCAAATAAATATATTTAAAAAAAAATACTACACAGCCAACAAGGATTAGTGACGTGACGTTCAATAAGTCACTGACACAGTCATTCAGGTATTTCAGTGAAAAACCCAAATGACAGATTTTTTTTTTAAACAGCCAGAGCAATAACGATCAGAGCACACCATAACCCACTGCTTGCGCATAAAACCAGAAAAGCAATCAGGTTCAAGTTAAAATTGAAAACTCTACTTGAATATTCCTTGGAGCGTGTTCATGACTAGATCAGGTTGCCCGCTCCCAGCCGGGTGACTGACAATGCCAGAAACTCAAGAGACCACCAGGACGAAAAATCAGAGACTACCTAGAAAGCCAGTAGCAACTGACAGCGCTACATGCTTTAAAGTCTTCATTAGACAACAATATTTTAAGCACTCCACAAATGCGTTCTGTTTGTTAGGGTGGAAATTTTTTAGTCTGAGAACTTATGGACAAATAATCAACTATAGCTATGCAAAGTTGGTAGACCCATCTTAACAGACTGCTCTATAATTACAGCCAAAGGTGCTTCATACAATCATAAAATCATGGGGTTGGCAATTTATCCAATGATGATATTTCAGTTCTTTTTTTTTATATGCAGCCATATTGTATTTTTAACCCACCAAAGTGTGGATTATGGTGTGTAGATAAGGGGAAAAGTAATATTTGAACATCACACACCAATTTGATGGGTGGGGTATAGACATCTACAAGACAATATAACTGATAGTGCTGCATCCTGTTTGAAATCTCACCTGTACACCCAACAAAAATGTGAATGCCATTCCAGCCTTTCCAGCTCTAGCAGTCCTTCCAACCCTGTTCCAACACAGTTTAACAGAAAGGCAGAAACTCATCACATAACAACAAGAAACACACCTCAAATGGTTAAGTTGTAACAGACTAGCTAGATTACCTGTGAATGTATGTCCTGATGAACTGTGGTGCATCGTAGTTTACAACACATTTGACTCCGTTAATGTCAATGCCTCTGGCAGCAGCATCAGTGCTGATCAAACTAACAGAAAAAATACAATACTATATTTGTTAAATATTTTGTGATTTTAAGTAAATGTTTCTTTAGCTCAGCAATCGTTCAATAAATATTTTATATTAGTTTAATACACTTACATTTTTTTTTTGTACACACCAACTATTTCAAATTTCGTAAAGGGTATTCACTGTTTTAAACCTTTATTAGTTCACTCACAGTTGAATCTTTCCCTGTTCAAACTCCTTGAGGGTCTTCTTCCTCTCATTGGGGGAGAGTCTAGAAGAAAACTCAGCTGTTTGTACGCTTCCAAAAAGCTGCACTAGGAGGTAAAGTCTGTCAGAGAAAACACAGAGAATATAAAATGGCTGTTGGACTGTAATCGTCAGCCAAAATGCAAAAATGAGAAAGACAGGCAAGATTTACCAACCTGTGAGCGGCTTCTCTGGAATTGGTGAAGCATAGAATGGGGCTAAACTTCAAGCGTAGTATGAAATGGAGGATGAGGAGGGGCTTCTTGCTCAAAGTGCAGGGTACATAGTACTCCTAGAGAAGACAACAATGACACAATGCTCTGGTATATAGGAACATGGTTGTTAATATATTTGTTAACTTACTGTGAGGCCCTGAGGGAAGTTGAACCTCTCTTGAGCCTCTGGGTTGGTCTTTGTCAGACTGTGGACAGAACTGAAGAGTCTAGGTTGATCCAAGCCTAGCTGTTGCAACTTCTCTGGATTCTGAGTCAGTGTGGCTGAGAACAGTAGTTTCTGTAGAGGCATCTGAGGTGGTGACAAGCTGTGACACAGTAAAAACAGTAATGTATATGCTAAAGAAATTTTGAGGCATTTTGGCTTGGGGGTCAAATTTTTTTCAGGAAAACTGACAGCTGTTCTACAAACATCTGTTGCTCCTGAACATTCCTAGGAGAATCATTGCACCCACTGCTAGCACAGAATCCTACAGCAAACTGATGCAACAATAAACAGACGAGTGATTGTAAAGGGACAATATTCGCTGAGAATAGGAGATCAGAAATAAGCTGCTTCCTTTCTAACAACCAAATAGGACTGATTTCTAAAATAAAACATGTGAGCAAAAATGATTTGATTGCATTTTTTTTTTAGGTTACGGATTAGAAAAACAGTCACAAATCTTCAAGATGTTGAAATAGTTGAGTTTATGCTATTCATATGTTTACAACACAATCAGGGTGGGTAAAAGAAAACCTAAGACATTATATTTGCTGTCAGGAAAAGGCGATGGCAGCTCCAGAATAACAAAGTTTTGGTTTAATATGGAAACATCAATCTATAAAACCTAGAAACATTTAAAAAACAAGAGGCTTTTTTTGTCATGAAAAGGCAATGTTCTACACCCCCCCCAAAAAATGAAAACAAGAATAACTTATCGTCCTGTGATTAGCAGAGCCAGCTTACCCAGAGGCATGTATTTACATTTGTTTAAATAGTGCACTGATTACTTTGGGTGCTTGACAAATGCTGTGAATATCCTAAGCACGTTACAGGTACTTTTCTTTATGGCAATGGGAGTAGCCAGTCATGTTATAGATAGTGATGCCACTTCTCCATGTACTAACTACACATCAGTTAGTACATAGGATGAGAAGTTACAAGTAATCAGAAATTAGAAATATCTCTTCTTAATGGTTGGATCAAGTATCTGCTAACACAGCAGCTATCAAAATGACAGGTTGAGATGAGTTTTATACAGTAGCCTAACAAGGCAGTTATTCTGGTTGGTGTCTTGGTCAAGAGCTCAACGGATAGAGATTATAGAACAATGGAATTAGAAACCAGCAACCTTCTAATTTACATGGGCTATAAATAGTATCTGCCAGTTACACTGGCCTAATGGACTGACTTCAACCACTGTCCATAGTGTACACTAGAACACAGTATGTCTTTAAATTAATGCACTGCTTTTAAAAACAGAAAAGTGCTGAAGGGCCAAGCGTGAAAGCATTTTAACACTGGAATTCATTATTTTAATCATCACTAGTACTAACACACAAATAAACCAAATTAACTACTTACCAGTCATGCATTTCCTGTGCATGCTGAAAATTGGAGTCATACCTTGATGCTGTAATATGTGCAGGCTCAGTCCTCTTAAAGATTGAGATTCTTTCAGAATCACTCCTGTGTCTGTAAACTGCCTTGGTCACCTGACTTAGCCAGGACTGGTGCATGCTGTCAATCATCCGGTCTGCCTCATCAATGATCTGCAGAGAAGCATTTTGATGATCAATTATGACTATGAATATTTAAAAACTGTTAGTTGTTATTCCAAATGCAAATGACACTGTTATAGTATGACTCACAAGGAATCGGAGGTGTTCCAAACTGAAATCATTGTTCTTGTTTATGTGATCAACCAGTCTACCAGGGGTTGCTACAACAATGTCAGCCAAACTGTGGCTTATTCCATTTCTGTAAACATAAGAAAATGCATCCTTTGAAATATCACCTAAGTTTTTGAAATCATTGTAACATTTGCACACAAGTGTCTGTTTAGCATGAAAGACACTACACTTAAAGGGAAAAATATCAAAAAAAATCCTGATTTAGCTACCTGTTTTCAGAGAGCGATGCCCGCTCTGCTGCAAAGGACTTTTGACCTGCGACCATGACCACTTTTAAATTCGTGCCTTCAGCATACAAACTAAATACTTTGCAAACCTGTTTGAGAAAAAAACATAAAATATCAATTGATTTGAGTTACCCAAATAATCACAAGATATGGAGATTGAAGGTTTGACCAGTTACCTGCTGTGCAAGCTCTTTGGTGGGCAACACTGCCAAAACCCGGACATTACATACAACTCGCTCCAGCAATGCCTAAAAAAAACAGCAGAAATATCTAACCAATTACCTAAAAAGTAATTGACAATAAACACGTACCTTCCATTAAAATGTTGTTCATACCTGAATAATAGGTATGACAAATGCCAGAGTCTTGCCACTCCCTGTTGGTGCAGACACACAGATGTCTCTGGGTTTGTAGCCCCCTCTACCCATCAATATACCATGGGACACACTCTCTAAAATGGCTGGGATGACCTCTGCTTGTACTAGATGGGGGAAACACAAGTTTAGTACTTTCCTCACAAATGATGACAGAAAAATGATTTTAACTTTCATGCTTGCTAACCTGGAAAAAGATGATGAATTCCATTGCTCTCCAGTTTCTGTTGCAGTCTAGTACAAATTGCTGGGACAATACTGATAGGGACTAGGTTACTTGTAATATCTCTCTGGATCACATCTGGCTCAGCAAGCCACTGTGGCAGGACTCTTTGTACCTAAAAAAATTACGACATGCATACAATTATGCGCACATTCTGGTAGTACAAATTAATTACACACCATATTAAATTAATGTTCTTCATGAAACCGTACCTTTTGAATGATCTTTCTTTCAAATCCTCCAAGTATGGTGAAACCAGTGTGCAAGTCCTTTTTCTCTATGTCTTGCTCTGCGTGGTCACACTGAATGTCTTTTACAACTGACAAATATTTTTCAAGCTGCTCAGTGTTTTCAGCAGCTTCTTGCAGGTTTTTTTTCTTTGTGTATACAGTCACCTGTTTTATCCCTAGTAAGGTCAAAAAGAGGCAAATCTAAATAATAAACATAAATATATTTTACCTTCTAATGAATGTAATACCCTAAGAAATATAAATGAATCATATACAGTTATGTACACACCTTTTTCCTCTGTCAGTTGCACCTTATCTGTACTATCACCTTTTGAACGTTCTTCATGGTCAGGTAGGGACTTAACCTGGTTTACTTGCTTTTTCCTCTTCTTTGCATGCCCTGTCTCTTCAGGGTTGTCAACCCTGTTTTTTCTTTTCTTCTTCACTGAGGTGTTGCTATCACTCTGAAATGTTGTTTTTGACTGATGACCACCTTGGCAGGCTAAGCTTTGTTGCTCTTTGACTTTCCTCTGAAGCTCAGCCAACAAAACTTTCGCTTGAGAATCACGGTTAGAGTCATCTTCCTCATCTCCAAGGTATCTTTAAAACACAAAGATTCTTTGTTTCAGGTCCTCAATAAACTCACTGTATAGAATTTGTTCTTTAGATAAAACAGCCATCACATAAACAAAACAGTTAACATACCTATTAATAAAGAACAGTGACATTGTTCAAATGTGGAATGAGAAGAAAAATAGGCACACTTCTCGGTAAATATCTTTAGCTGAAGAAACACTATTGAAACACGGTTAGCAAAATATTTTGAAGCAAAACTGCGAATCAATACAACTTAAACATCAGCTTTTATCAATACAACATTAAAACAGATTTATCTTAGACGAAATTAGATATTAAACTTCAACACGTGTACTCTTATTTGGGTTTAACATGTTTTCCGGTTGAAAGTCGCTTTAAAATGACGCTGCTCGCCTTTTATGAGAGGTTTGACCACTTTCAAAAATGAAGAGGGAATATGTTTTTACTATGTTGTGGATGTGATTCCCATTACTTCATGTGTGATCATATATCGTTCAAATTGTGTCTAGTATTACTCATATTACTACCCGTATGTTGTTTAATGTAGTGACGAATCGCGCAGAATCCATTCTTCTAAAAAAGCGTTACCCTGAAATGTGCAACATTCCAAATGGTGACGCCAACCAATGAAAGCAAAGGATGAGAGTTTCCCTATTTTCAAATTGCCCAGTACGTTACATGCCGAGTTGAAAATAGTTAGCTAGCTGCTTTGGTGCTGTTTAAGAATGGCGGAGGAATCTGCTGTGAAAGTCTGTGTACGGGTTAGACCTCTCATAAAAAGGTAAACATATGTTCTAGACTTTGAAAAAATATCTTTCTTATTACTACTCCTCGAAAACAAATAGTTACAGTACTACAGTTAGCTATCAACTTGTCTTTCGCTAATTCTAGCAAAACCTATATAGTTTATAATGTAAATCAAGTATAACTTCATTTAAGGGGCAACAATTACTTTGTTTAGCGTCGCTATATTAGTTACAGTATTTAGCTCTAATTCTGTGGGTGTGTGTCACTCATAAATTACTGTCACTTTTGTCATCTAAGGGAGGAAACTGCCGGAGAGACCGCCGAAACAGTTAAGTTACATTGGGAAGCTGATAAGCAGACAATTCATCAGATTGACGATGGAAACCTTTCAAAGAACTTCAGTTTTGGTGAGTTTAAAATAAACGAAGAATATTGTTGACTGTGTTCCGGTATAGATCAATTGGTAGGGAATGTCGTTTACGACGGGAGCGTACAGTATGATTTTAATTCCCAGCCAGGGCGGTTCCAACTGAAGTAGGAACATGTACCTGGCGCTCTGGATTACAGCCTGTTTAATGACGTAAATACCGTATAAACATGCAGGCAATAATTTGTATTTGTTTCTCTGAAAGACCGTGTATTTAGTGCCGAAGAAACAACACTGCAACTTTACCAGGAACTTGCAAAGCCTCTTGTTGTTTCCACTGTGCAAGGTTATAATGGTAAGTGATTTAACTGCAACGTTGTATATTAATACATTAACATTTGTAAGATAGTTGTTCAGGCGAAGACACATTTTATTTTATTGTTTATTAATTCATAGTTTTGTGTTTAAAGGTACCAGATAATGAACCATATCAGATATGTTGTATAGCTAATGTTGAAAATGACTAACTGCATGTTTTCTAACTTCATGTAGTTATGGGTCCACCAGTTAACAGAATTTTCATGTTTCCATACCTTCATAGCATGTTTGGGACTGACATAGTATGCATAGTGTTTTGTGAAAATTCTATGTAGAATGAAGAATGTGGCATTTGTTAGTAAATAAAAACGACAAAGAAATTGAATTCTTCTACCTTATCCACACCTATTAGCCTTTCAGAGCTACTGTAGGCCTGATTCTCAATAAGCCATTTGGCCTTGTGTGGTCATTGTCTACAGGCAATATCAAAAAACAAAATGTAGATTATTAGAAAGCATTTGTCTAAAAATATTCTTGAATGTTTTATTACAAATACAACCTGATTTCCCAAAAAGTTGGGATGCTGTGTAAAATGCTCAAAAAACAGAATGTAATAATGTGCTAGTTATGTATCCCTATATTTAAATGAAAATTTTACAAAGACTACCTATCAAATGTTGAAACGGATTTTGATGCCAGCAACATGTTTAAAAAATGTTGGTACAGAGGCATGTTTTCCTCTAGGGTTGAAAAATATTAATCATGATTATTGTGATATCGATATACATTTTGATTTTCTTAAACATATGTAAAAACAAAAGTTATGGGAATACCCATACAAATATTCATAACATGAAGACAAGTTTTCTTACAACACAGGTTTATTTCAACTGACAGTCATATTGGACTGGTACAACATGAATAATGAAAGACTATGTCTCCAGAACAGGACATGTTGTACTGGCGGTACAGCAGACCTGCCAATCCTGTCCAACTTTAGAGTACCAGACGCGTGTGGCAAATTGGGGTTCAGAACGGTCATTTGCCTTCATTGCACATATACAGTTGTGCTCAAAAGTGTGCAAACCTTTGGAGAATTGGTAATATATGTGCCATTTGTAGATAACCCGAGTGAGCAGGCAAAACACGTCTTTTATTTCGAATGGGATTCATATGCAACTGTAGGTCATAACAGAATGGTACAATCATAAAATAAAACATGGCATCAAAGAAGAAAATGTCCCGTGTTCACCAGTCTGCATACCCTTAGTTCTTGATACTGTGTATTGCCCTCTTTAGCATCAATCGTGCAGTCTTTTGTAAATGCCCCAAATACTTGCAGGTGGTATAGCTGACCATTTGTCTTGGCAAAGGGCATCCACATCATGCAAAATATTTGGTTCTCTTGCATGTTCTGCGTGTTTGAGATCTCCCCAGAGTGTCTGAATGATACTAAGGTCTTTCCGGAACTGTCACCATTTTCTGCTATAACCTCTGGAGGATCAACTTAGCCTTTTGCGTAGGTTCATTGTTGTGCTGTAAAGTCCAAGAACGTCCCATGTGCAGCAGAATGTCTGCCAGTATTTTCAGATAACATGCTGTATTCATCTTGCCATACATTTTCACAAGATTCCCAGTGCTTTTAGAGCTCTCACTCCCCCAAAACATTGAGCCACCACCAATTAGTGTGCCAGAAGCTGTGAGGCGTGTCATGGTGCTGTCGTGCATATTGTAACCAGGCTTTTTTTGTGGCATTGACAAAGCAAAGGCTTCTTTCTGGCAACACGACCATGCAGCTGATTTTGTTCAAGTATTGTCGTATTGTGTCTTCTGTCCCTAGAAGAGTCTGGTGTTTTGGCTGTTGTAATAGTGCCTATTGTAGTTCTCTTGCTCTTAATACGGTATTTGAAAAAGCAACTGGCCAATGAAACATGATCCTTATATAGGGAACACAACTAAGCCACACAGTCAACCGATGCATCTCTCCATGATCGAACAGAGCATTTCTTGTTTTCCACAACATTCTAGATTTTGACATTGCCATATGTGATATTGCAATAACGGTATGTAGTCGATCTATTTGCATTGCATTGCAGACCGGGCAGTTTAGCTCTCATGCTGTTGTGATGGGCATCATGGAGAATGTGATTAGGAATTGTCTTGCTGAAATAAGCAAGGCCTTCCCTGAAAGATGTTGTCTGGCTGGCAGAATATGTTGCTCCAAAGCCTGCATATATTGCTCAGCATTAATGATGCCTTCACACATGTGCCAGTCACCCATGTCATGTGACCCAATGCACCTCATACCATCACACATGATGGCTTTTTACTGTGCACTGATAAGTAGCCTGACGTCCCGCTTATCTTCAGAGGTCCTAGCATCTATTGTTCAGAGGACACATTTTCTTACTGAATAGCTGTCTTGCTAGTGACCGTTCCGTTTGTTTGTTGGACAGCTATGGCTTCCAAGTGTGATTGTGCTGGTTGTGTTTCCATTAAATGAGCATAGCCTTTAATTTTTGCATTTCAATATTAGTGACTATCAATTATCTGTTTCACAAAATGTATGAAGATGAAGCGGATGAAGATGAAGGAGACAATATATTCACCATACATTTGTTTTAGGCGGATCCACAAGCACCTCCTAAAATTAAGAATTTTTGTTTGTCCTAAATGGACAAGGTGAAACCTACCCCTTTTCCATTAATGTCATTAACACACGCGTGCTAACATAATTTCCTATTTGTTATCTTTCATTTAATGAAAATGAAAAATGTACTGTATAGTCCCGGGAATTGATGTGCCATCTACCTGTAAAAAATATTTAATTTAAAATGTAAATTTTTGTAGCTTTTGTAAGCTGATTGACCAAAACAAAAATGCTTTGTTTGTATTTTACTGGTGATCTGCGCTGAATACAAAATATAACTGACCAATTGCCTGTCACCAGTAGACATATTTAATAATGATATTCTTGTGTTGCATGACATTGGTATAGCGTACTAGTGGAATACAAATCGTATTAGTAGAAAGACACCATTTTCTTTTTATGTAGTAGTAGCCCCATTCACCTAAAAATGTATACCAAATTATATCAGACTAATGACAAATGGAGATCAAGTCAATGATGTCTCACTCTACTTGGCTGTTTCGCAACTTGAGTTTGTGTGGCTGTGTGAGGCACTCTAACTCACTTAACCCTCCTTCAGACGAGGGTGTAATGGCCGATCTAAAGTCATTTTAAGATTTCAGTGTTTTTTGTAAAATGGGTGTTTTTTTTCCCCCCTATGCAAACATACTATGCAGATTTATTTAAATGATGGACCAAAGTAGACAAAATTAAATAATGTGAAATGTAATTTATTATGTATTTATCGTAAGTGGCACAATGAAATATTCTTGCATTTTCTAATGCTTTATTCTTCTGATTGACGCAACAGCGAGATAGTAAGATTGGTAATATCTAAGGCCTTTAGGTTTGGTTGAAGAATATATTATTGTGATGCTCTAAACTATGGTTATTTTGGCTCTGTGAAATTTGGTTTTCTCTTTCAACAGTCATTACAAACTACAAATTTGTAGCTACAAATCAAACTAAAGTTAAAACAAGACAAATGTAATTGTAATTGTTAGTATTACTTTACACGCTAACACATACTGATTGCATGTTTTAATGGCTCTTTATACAACTGAACCATGGATTCATCTTTTGGCCCATAGACTTCTTTTAGGGTGAGAACACCATCTAATGAAGTAGAAAAAGGGATGTTCTCCTTCACAGCGAGTACAATAATTGTAAAGTTTTGACTGTTGTTTATATTTTTGGGATTTTCAGGAACTATATTTGCTTATGGACAAACGTCATCTGGGAAAACTTTCACTATGATGGGAAGTTCTCTTACTCCGGGAGTTATACCCCTTGCCATGGAAGATGTCTTTCAGACTATAAAAAATGTGAGCAGTACATTTTTTTTTTTTTTCATATGCATATGTAAGATGTGTTTATAATTTTATAACACATGTTCTTGCATTTTTACTTTAGTGTCCAAATAAAGAGTTCCTTCTCAGGGTGTCCTACTTGGAAATCTATAATGAAACTGTGACAGATTTGCTCTGTGACAGTTGGAAAAGGAAACCACTAGAAATCAGAGAGGGGAACAATGTAAGTTGATGAAGCCTGATTAGATGAATATGATACAAAAAAATATGCCACAACTTTTGGTGGATTACCTCTTTACTGCATTTATCAATAAATGAATGATTGTGCAAGCAGCATGTTGGATTTTTGCAGCTGTCAGTAAAAGGTTACTGCCTGTCTTTGCAGAAAAATGTATATGTCGCTGACTTAACTGAAGAACTAGTGACATCTCCTGAGCAAGCCCTTTCTTGGATTAAAAAAGGAGAAAGTAAAGTACTTTAATTATTTCAATCATCAGGCTTGATCAGGTAGTGTATTTATTGTGTTATTAATATGCAGATTTTTAATTGCACCCTCTAGAGAATCGCCATTATGGAAAGACAAAAATGAACCAGCGAAGCAGTCGATCACACACAATTTTTCGCATGGTAAGACATATTACACATTAAAATAGACAATGAATTTTGTTTTGTGTTGAATATAAGTCTCTTTCTTAGATCTTGGAGAGTCGTGACAGGGGTGACACTGCATCTGGTGAAAATTCAGATGGAGCCATTATAGTGTCCCATTTGGTAAGCTGGCACAGTCAAGTGTAATTTGTAATCTCATGTAAGCTACAATTAGCATATTTTCTCACCTGTTTTATTTTCTTCTAGAATTTGGTTGACCTTGCCGGCGCTGAGAGAGCAAGTCAAACAGGCGCTGAAGGTAAATGCTTTAATACTTGTGCTAACATTGGGAAATATTTTGATGATGGATTTCAGTTGCCTGTATTTTTTTCTTGTTACGTTTGATATTGAAGGTACACGTTTCAAGGAAGGATGTAATATAAATCGCAGCCTGTTTACCCTTGGTCAAGTGATCAAGAAACTGTCTGATGAAACTCAGAAGTAGGTCTTAATTTTTTACTTTACGTTTTTTTTTGCCTGTGCAGTAATGTAATTTTCTAATGTAATCTAATCTAATCTTACGTAATGTAAGGTAATGTAATTTTCTCTATTTTCTCAGGGGTTTCACTAACTACAGGGATAGTAAACTCACACGTATTCTCCAAAATTCTTTGGGCGGAAATGCAAAAACTGTTATCATCTGCACCATTACCCCTGTTACTGTGGAAGAGACACTTAGCACTCTTCAAGTAGGTGACATTTATTTTCTTTAGGCTTTTATGTTTAATAAATTGTGATTTAAAAAAATATATATATTTTATTTTTTGTTCTTATCAAGTAGTATTTTATTTAATGTTATACTATGTTTAATGTCAATTGTAACATCAAATGAAGTGACTGTAATGTGAAGTGACTGCAAATGTCTGCAATGTAGTTTGCTAGTGCAGCGAAGAACATGAAGAATGATCCTCATGTCACAGAGGTTTCTGATGATGGAGCCCTTTTGAGAAGATACAGAAATGAAATTGTGGACCTCAAGCGCCGACTTCATGAGGCAAGTCTTGCCTCATTGGCAATTGAGGTTAAACCTTGAAATGTTGCTGGTCCAACTTTGATACGTTTACCCTTTTCATGTTTCCTTTTTCTTCTTTTCCGCTGTCTTAGGTTTCCTCAGTTACTCAAACCACCGCAACAGAGAAGGAGACACTGTCACAGATTTTGCAAGAGAAGGATCAACTTCAAAGAGAACAACAGGACAGGATCAGGAATTTAACCAAACTTCTAGTCACATCGTCAAACTTCGTTTCCATCAAAACGGTATTATTATATATTTTTTTCTGTAACTAACTTGAAGATGAACTTGCGTTACATGCTCCCTGAAAGATATTGTAAACTTGCTGACATGCTCAAAGAATCAAAGTTTGTCCCGTCACAAGGTTGCATTTTGTATACTTTATTAATTCATTTATAAGAACCTTTCAGTATATACAAAATTAATTGAATGACTGTTTCACAATACTTATCATAAATTATGTTGATCATATGAAACCACTTCCATTGGTGTTGCTAAAGGTTCGGGACGTAGGCGCTTGGTTTGCCCTCAGATGCAAGGGAAGTTAGCAATTTGTGTGAAATGTGTAGACATGTGTGAAATGCTCTCTGTTCTTGTTGACTTAGTAGCAATTTCTTCTATTTTCTGATTGGATCTGATCTGGCGTCTTGCAACTAGTGATTGAACAAGACTAAACTAAGTGTTAGAGCAGACAAGTGACCTACTGCTGAGTTTCATCAAACAGTTTCTTGATCTAGGGTTAACAGGCTGCGATCTATATAACATAATTCATTAATTGAAACGGTGGGTCTTGAGCAATGAAATCGGATGCAAGCCTGGACTTGGATAACAACTGTTCCAGTGCATCACCGTCACCAGCCAGAACATTTGTCAATAATACAGAGCGACCAAGCCAAGAGGAGCTGCCGTGGTCATCAATGATAGTTGCTCCATGAGCCTCCTGAATTCACATAAGGTCCTTAAAAGCAGCAATGTTCTTTTATTGTATTAAAATTAAGTAGTCTGTGAACACAATGAAAATGAACACAAACAATGCAATGAAAGGCCTGAATGAACATCTGACATTTTTGGAGGTTTTCTCTTCACCAATGTTTGTTTAGCTTTATCTTAGCATGCCACATTTTCTGCCGATGAAGGGGCCCGCATAAATGACTACATCTTACCCCTGTCTGTCCTGAAAGGTTTAGTTCCCACTAAGCAATACTGTTTATTTAGAGCAAATAAATACAAAAATATGTTGCTTAGTGGATGTATGGGGAAAAAACAACAATGGATTAAACAGAAACTCTTGAAGTAATCGTGCAGAGACAATAGTTTGGGTGTTCTTAGAGGCTCCAGACATTGTAGGGGGGAAGTTGAATGTCCACCCACGTGTTTCAGCCTGATGCTGAAACACGTCTAAAACCTCATCATTTTGAGGTGTCCTGTTATGAGAATTTAAAAAGCAGTTGTTTGGTTCTTTTTGCTTCTTTTTAACACATCATTATATTTATAAAGATGCCAAAACGCAGGGTCACATGGGGTGGAAAACTCCAATCACTGCAATCACCAGCCTTCCTCAATGCTGGAGAGACTGACCTAAGCTTCGCTGAACCTTTTATGAAAAAGAGAAAAGCTGATATGTCTGTCTTGACAGAACAAAATGAAGGTAATTAACCATTGCCAAAATACCCAAGATCTCTTTTTAGGATCTTAAAATGTTAGATTTTGGCTGCACAGATGTTTAAAAAACCTTGTTTTTCTGCTTTGTAATGTCACAGAAAATGAAGAGTTTGATTTTACATTGGATGTGGAGATGAACCAGAGCAGTGTGCGTTTTTCAGAAAGGTAACATGGGCTTATTCTTTTTTGTACAGTAAACAAAAAACAAAACAAAAAAAAGTGTGCGTGCGTGCGTGCATGTTTCCTAAGCTGATATAAGATCGCAGACATTTTCTGTATTAAGCGAACAAATATTTCCTCGAAATACAAGTTGCACAATTTGTTTTACATCCCTATTAGTGAGCATTTCTCCAAGATAAATATTTGCATTTATATTCTGTTATTTGCTCATTACCTTCTGCTTATCTTCATTGGACACCCTTTACAAAAAGAATAAATTATGAAACATTTATTTAACATTCATTGATTACCTGTGTTTACAGGTCATGTGTTAATAAACATATTAAAGCATAGTTATCTGACATACATGGATGTAATGACCGTATGAATGGATTTAATCATGTTGTATACCAATGCAATCAATCATCCTTTCAATTAGTCCATTGCTTTTATTAGCTTTAGTTTATAACCAATAATATAATATTAAAATGATTGAACATAGAGTTTATATTTGCTTACCGGTAAAGTATAGAAGAAACTCTTCCAGTGACAAAACCTGGCCGTACACATGTCCATTATATCGATCTCAAAACAATTTATGTTCTTAATTACTATAATAAGCATCTGTAAGTGCTATTAAGCTATGAATAAATTAATGGTCTTGAATTCACAATATGAATCAAATGGCTAATAAACTAATACGTAAACACTTACATGATTTGTAAAATGACATAATGCTTTAGTTTGGTTTTGCGATGACAAAATTACTGAAGATGTAATGTTCAAAGAATGTGCGACTATGGTAAACAGAATGAATACATTTCTCCATACTCTTTAATTATCTTAAAACAACATCCAGGTATGTGTTAGCTATGTATTTTTAAGTTAATCAACTTATGCACACTTAAATCACAATCAGTAAACACCACCAAGTAATCATTAGTTTATGTAATGTTAAGTTAATGAATTCATGTTTATTAATATGTCCTCATTGTGATTTGGTAACTGTTCATTTATGTTCAATCATTCTCTTGCTGGACCGTGTAAGCGGAGCCAGCTAAGAGTATGTCTCTTACTGACTGAGTGACTGACTACCCCTTGTTAAATATCAGAATGGTTAGAGAAGCGGACTTCTGAACTATAGGTCCCCAGTTCGTATCTCCTCGCAGGCGATGCCATGTACACGTTATGAATTATTCCATATAGATGAAAACTGCTGGCTAAAACTGTTAGTATCTACATTTATAGTAAGCCTTAACTGAAAGTGTATACGCTTATATTGCGACTGTTTCTGGCATGGAAAAGTTCATCTTCTCTCTCGCTGTTCAATTCTTATGATTTCCTAAGAAGTTCATAGATTCTAGTAAGCCTATTACTGGCTAAAAAGCTGTTATAATGGCCAGTGGCAAAATCAATACAGTTCATAGACGCTATGGTGGAGCTGAACTTAATTAGAAACATTAGTCAGTTTAACACAATCCTCAATGGAATCTAGCAACTTCTGGAACGTGTAATGCCGTGGCATAGTGGTTAAAGACCGTGCCTCTCACGGGGAAGACCTATGTTCGAATCTATTGAAAGCAACATCAATTTGTTTTATTTGTGGGATGCAACAAATCTTTATGTTTATACAGTTTTGCGGCTTTCTGGTAGATTCCACGATTTTCTAGTCTTTTCACTTGATGTAAAGGTTTGTTATCATCACTTTTATTGATGGTTACTGTATCAATGTCATATCAATAAAGGTGACAATAACAAACTTTTTCATCAAGTGAAAAGACTACAGAATCACTGAATCTAACAGATATAATTAATAAATGTGGTTGTTTTCAAAATATTTGAACATAGGTCCTCCACATGACATTTACATATGAAAGAAAAAAGTATGTTTTAATGCCATAAAAGAATAAAATACATTCTTATGCCATGAAATGAAATAGCTTTGGCAGACTCTGTAGCAATTGCTAAATTTTTGTGACTATCCAGTAAGTTAGTAGATACCGGTAAAGCTTATTACTGGATTATACGCCGTTAAAAACTGCGAGTGGCAAACTGCATACATACACTATATTTGTGGTGTAGGTAAACTTGGTAAGAAACATTAATCAGTTCAACTGTATTAGTGTCAGTCACGAATGGCCAATTATCAATTAAAATGGCCAGTCGCAATAGAGGATTTGTTCAGGATATACAGATGCCAGGTGTCAGTATAGTCGAGGCTATACTGAAAGGCGGCAAATGTACAGCTCTGTGGTGTAGTGGTTAACGACACAGCCTTTCACATGTGTGACCTGGGTTCGAATATCAAGAGGCAACGCTTTCTATTGTGGGCTTGCTGAACTAGGCTTGTCTGGTTTCTTGTTTTCTAGTGAATTTTTACTTCCAAACCAACTGGAGAGCCAACTGGAAAATGAAACTCAGGCCATGGAGAAAGTGGAAACTTTAGAGAGGAGGGTGGCTGAACTGGAGAAAGAGCTCCAAGAAAAGTCACACATTTCTACTGATGGTCAGGAGCAGGTTGGTGATTTATATAAACCAGTGATTTATATCACTGGTTTATCATGCTAGATATGTAAAAAATAAGGTAATCTAAATGCAAAATGACTCCAATGGTCATCTCTTTACAGATGAAAGAGGGCTTTGAAGAGAGCGTTCAACTTTGTGAGATGTTGGTGCATGAGAAGGTATGTGGCCACATTTGTGTTGCATCAGTTTTTAAAAAATGTTTTTATCCTTATGCCTCTCCATACCGCTATATCAAAAGGATATGCTTGCTGCTGAGAGGGATCTTTACAAGCAAGAGCTCCATATCCTTACCAAAAAGACTGACAGTTTGGAAAAAGAAAAGGCTGCACTTCTTCAGGAGATCGAAAAAAATAAAGAAATTGAGGATTTCATTTCTTTGGAAAAAGAAGTCAAAAGAGAACATGAGGTAACAACTTCTGTGTTAATTGCTTAGAGATTTCAGTTTGTGTAACAAACTTGTTTTGATATGGAAGGAGTTGGACAAATGTTCTATTTATGGTGTAAGACAATTGCAATTCTTTGAATCAGGGTTCTTACAATGACTTTGAAACGGTCAAAGAACTCGAGTTTGGGTTTTAGAAGTTTCAGCGCTGGAATCCGTATCAAATCAACCCCTTTTAGACAAAGCTTAGTCGTTAAAAATGTTTTACTTAAGAATACAGTTTTCGTGTTTGTTCTGTATCTCAAAATTATTCAATCGATTTAAGCTTTTTCTGGAGTGTGACTACCAAGTGCAAGTTGCGTTTCCTATAACAGTGGACACATGTTGGTCTTGGTTTACTTATCAATGACTAGATTATCTATTATTATTATTATTATATGTAGGAAAGACAGACAGCTAGGTGTCAGTCTTTATTCTGATATTAGCATGTTAATTTGACTGACACGTTTGCCGACTACGCTTCTTTTCCTATCCTTTCAAAATAATAAACATGGATTTGACAACGTGCCATTGGAACACAGGTTGCTTATGGGCCTCTGTACACCTGTGTAAATATTCCATTGATAATAAGATGTTTCCAGCTATAGTATTTTACAACATCAACAATGTCTACACTGTATTTCTAATCAATTTGATGTTATTTTATTGGACAGTTTACTTGGCATTAAGCAGATGGTAGAAATGTAATAATTCCCCATGCAACACAAAGACCCACTAATCTCTTGATCTCTTTATAAACATGCAATTTAATTTAAGGCTAATTTAAGCAAAGTTAATGGCTAATTTAAGCAAAGTTGCGTGCGTGCCTGCGTGTGTGCGCGTACATGCGTACGTACACAATATAGGGATTTTAGTAGGTTTTATGTGAAGTCCTTCAATTTCCTTGAAAAAGTACTTTAAAGTCTGAATTTGATTGTCAGGTTGGTATAAGCCCTGTTAAATAAACAGGGCCTTGTTATAAATATCAAACGTTGTTTTTGTTATATACTTTCTTAAAAATACTTAATGATTTCTGCGTTTAACATTGCACTCATTACTTTTTGTTTAACCCTACAGCAATTATTAGAGACTGAAATTTCTTCTTTAAAAAAGTCCTCAGAGGCCTCTGAGCGCAAATGTCAAGAGCTGGAGGTAATTATTAGGCATGATTCAAACAATGTATATGGCTAAGTATTGTCAATGAGTGCTAGTTTGCATGACCTTTGAATGATTTACCAAGTATGGTCCATCCCTAGGCTAATCTGCTGGCACTGTCGGAGGAGCTTAAACAGAAAAGTGAATTAGCAGAGGAACTGCAAAAATCGGTAAATTCATTCATTTGTGACTGGCGTTTACCGTAGGTGCTGCTTACAGCCCTGCCCTGGTGTAACAACTATGATTTTTCTCTTTCAGAGTGACATTGACTTGGTCCAACAAGTGAAGCAGTTGAGACGTTCGCTTGACGATGCTGTGTGTCTGAGCCGTGACACTAAGAAGGATTGGGCACATTTGCGCAGTGAAAATATCTCTCTTAAGGAGCGGGATGTAAGTGTCCCCTGTTTAAGTGTCAGTTTGCAATGTGTATTTACATGCAAACTTCCTTCAATGGATTAGCATTCACCATGTTGGTTCCAATTGTTAAAATTCCTAATCTATGCTGTGGCCTTCTCAGGTGACACTAACGACTGGCTATGAGAAGATGGAAGCAGAAGTGAAAAGTCTTTGCTCTCAGTTGGAAAGAGAAAAATCTTGCTTCAAAAAGATGCAGACTGATCTTCAGAGGGAGTTACAGGGAGCTTTTGAGGAGAACACCAAGCTTACTGCGCTCTTGGATGGAAAAGTTCCCAAAAGTGTGTGGTATTACTAGTTATTTGAATAGTATTACCACTTCTGAATTTCTTTTATACTTGTCTTTCAGTTTTGGAAAATGATTTAACACTGGGTCTCTTTGTATTAGGCCTTATAGACAGCATGGAACTAGAAAAAACTGTTGCTTGCCTGAAGAAAGAGCTGGAGAAGTCTCATGAAGTTGAGAGCACCCTACATGTTAAGGTTGAATCTTTAAGTGCGCTGCAGGATCTTCCTGAAAAAGTGGAAAGTTTGATGAAACAGGTAAATGGGTTTGATTTAAAGTTGAATAACAGGCTTGTCTTATGTTGTATCTTATGTTTATTATTTTTATTATTTTTGTTTGTCCAGGTATGTGTCCTTACTGAGGAGCTCCGTTCAGTCCAAGCCGAGAGAGAGAGCCTGCTGTCAGCTAAGGCCTGTAGTGAGGAGGAAGCTCAACAGATCAAAGAACATCTCCGAAGCTCCCAGGAGCAGCTAGTCAAACTGCTGGATGACTTGAAAGAAACAGAGGTGAGGGAACACAAACTAACCAAGAAGTGCGTCAACATCACAGAGCAACTGGAGATGCTT
This sequence comes from Esox niger, assembly GCA_016801105.1. Lineage (NCBI taxonomy): Eukaryota > Metazoa > Chordata > Actinopteri > Esociformes > Esocidae > Esox > Esox niger. The sequence continues at coordinate 19,978 of JACXGJ010009165.1, forward strand.
TGTAAAGGCTCGGAGTGCTCCTTTGTGTCGAACAGTCTGCTTTTTACTACTTTGGAAGAGTCCAGCTTGAAAATATGTTTGTCTTTTCTTCACAAATCACATCCCCTTGAATGTAATTGTATATTCTATTCTGTTTTTGATTTTTCTATTTAGCTGAAGGACAGTGAAGACAATCAAGAAACAATCGAAAATAACTTGTGCAGAATGCAACAAGTCATAAATGACTTGAAAGAGAAGATTGCTGACAGTGAATCGTCTAGGAAACATTATGATACACAATTTCTTGAACACCAAGATCAGGTGCACTATCTCTCAAAACCATTTCTCCAATCTCCATTTACCATCTGTTCTGAAAGTGATTGTTTGATTTATATTTAGGTGAAATAATGCTTACCCTGAGTTCTTGAAGACCCATGGAGCCATTTTTCACGACAAGCCATTATTCGCCTTTGTCTCAGCCTTGAATCTGCATTTTGCATAGTCCAAATTAATTAATTTAAACTCTGTCCTGAGACAAAAGTTGCATTGCAAGCAGAAACAAACAAATAAACACTTCCAGGCTGGAACAAAGTTGAATAATGGCTTGCTATGACAAATTAATCCATTGGCCTTCAAGAACTCAAGGTAAGCATTATTCTTCCCAAATATGCTTCTATGTCTAACTTATGTTGGTTCATTTTTTATTCAGGTGAGACAACTAAATGAAGACCTTGAGTCAGTGAAAGCTGAGAGAGAGCATCTCCTGTCAGAGAGGACAGGCAGCCCTCAGAATCATGCAGAGGAGTTTAAGAAATTACTGTCTACTGTGACCTCATTGACTGAAGAGAGAGACCAGCTCCAGGAGATTTTGCAGGGAGTCAGGGATGAGAAGAACCAGCTGAAGAGAGACCTAGAAGAGAATGTAGAGATGGTGGGTCTGAGTTATTTTAAATATCTTTGAATATTTTCTGCTTTTATCATGTGGTGTATCATGCATATCAACATACATATTACTTGTTCAGCAGCTGAAATCTGAACCACATGGAGAACATCAGGAGACTGATCTATGTCTGCAAGTAAGTGACTAAAGGGAAAGTCCTTCGCTAGACCCTTAGGTTTGCTTTTTCAGTATCCTACATAATTGTGACTGATGGGGCATTTCAAACGTAGTGTTTGTTTTAATGAGCCTGTGGTCTGCTTTTTAAAGTGGCAAACAGTGTAAAGTTCTCAAGTCTGCAGTTATATAGCATACTACTCCCATACAGTCAACCCTAGAAGTATCACCATCCTTCATGAAATTGAGAAAAAGGAAATGCAAAAAAACAAGAACCACAATGAGTTTTATGTTGGGCTCAAACAGTGGATGATGGGCACATGGAAAAGATGGTAGCACTCAGCATCTTCTTGTCAAGTCTTACTAGGTTGTTCCTGTACACTTTTGGAAGGAACTTTGGCAACTTCTCCATATAACTAATTTCAATATCCATTATAGTCTTAGGTTTGCGTTTTTGGACTGCACCCTTAAGTTCAGACCAACAGGTCAACTGGATTCAAGTCTGGAGACTCAGATGGCCTATAAAAAGCCTTTTCAGTCTTTAGAAGAAGCGCTAGACGTTACTTAGAATTTAGGATATTGTGGATTGCATACAAAATAGAAATATACATCATACCTCCTACTCGTGAAAATCTGAGAATCTGTTTTTATGACATGTTAATACAATATTAAAGGCCATTAAGTGATATTTCACTGCAGCTCTATTTACCTATACATTTAAGATTAACATATTTCCCGCCTTTTTTGTTGCTGGTAGATTCACCTGGAGTCTGTAAAGGATTTAAAGGAGCAGCTGGAAGCAGTTAAAGAGGAAAGGAGCCAGCTGAGGGCTGATCTTCAGGACAATGTGGAAATGGTTAGAAAAGTTCCTTGTTTGAAGTTTTCCATCTTAGCCATGTTGAGAAATTGAAGTATGTTGCCATCCAACCTAAATTGTAGCTTTATACAGTTGGAAGATATAGTTGCAAAAACAGTAAACCCTTTTTGAATTACCTGCATAACTGATTAATAGACTGAATTAGTTGTTATGCAGTAATCCTTATAAAATCTAGCAGCCAAACATGAGTCTGGCTCTTTGCATTATTTCACCTTTAATTTCTTCTCTAGGGAATTTTTGGATGCACTTTAAGTCTTGGTAGGCTTAGACCACTTCACCGTTTCAAGAACTTTTAAAATCTATACGATATGGTGACTTTTTTGTATAGTGAATTGAGACAGAGCTGACAAACTTACTCTGCTGATGAGATTTACACAAGGATCAAAACAGCAAGGCATGGTAAACCTAAATGTTTTTGTTTTAGCTCCAACTGGTCACTTGAAGGTATTGATTTGTGAGTGCACCTAATGAGGGTGAGTTCCACTAACTCCTTAGCTTTTAATTGATTGCATGGCTCTTGGGTAACTTACAGCAAAACTGAACATGCCCATGTTTTCTGAAAACTCCTGATTCAACTTGAGTTTTTAGCTCCAACCATTTCATCATGGCGATTGTCTGTGTGACAAAACAACCACCACTGACTCTGGATGGATTCTGTTATCTAAAGGCCTGTGTTTGAGTGAAAATGTTTCCCTTGGCTCTTGCCCTTTTCACTATGTTGTACTGTGCCATGTCGAAAATTATTTCATTGTGCAAAAAGACGCTGTGTTGTTCAGTGCATTTGACAAATAAACCTTGAAGCAATTGATATATATCACATGCTTGTGTGACTGTTCAATATTGACAGACGTCTTAGCAACTTCTATCTCTTTAGGACTCCCCAGCTCAGCAAAAGACCACAAATGTAAAACTGTGCAGCAAGCACAGCCATAAATGGAATCAGGTGAAACACAATCTAACTTGTATGTATATATGGGTGGGATAAGGTTTTTGTGTTAGTGAGCAGTTTTTTTTTCTGTCTCCAAAAAGTGTTTTGAATTTTATTTAACTTTTTTTAAATCTCCTCTGTCTGTCACATTGTATGGTTGTGGAGCAACCATACAATGTTTTGGCAAACCTGAAACAGGCAGTGATGCTTCAAAGAGATCAGTGTCCTCCAATGAATTTCAACATCTAGTTAGTCTCTCATTCTGGACAGATGTTAGATCCTTTGCTGTTACCATGTGGTTGTTTGTCACCTTCTGGACCATTATACAAGGTGTCTTTGCCATGATTTGTACTGCTGGGCAGAGATTAAATGTTGTTTTTTTGCTACTGTATTCCACTTAAACATATCTTAATTTTGGGGGTCAACTACACTTTGTTTATGGCCGGGCACCTCTAACCTGTAAAAGAATGTCATCTCATTTACTGGAACACCTTGCTTGTGGTTCACATGCTCAATGCATCTTATGCTGTTCATGTTTAACCTGTGGCGAAATGTAAAAGTAATGATTTTTGTGAAATCATGCTGTTGATCTAATGTTATGACATAGATGAAGAGCAAACTATATTTGAGGGGGCATTTATGCAGGTAATTCAAAGGGTTCACAAATGTTTTCTTGCGACTGTTTGTCCTAGGCCACTGCATTCAATATTTGATTTCCTGTTTCAGATGATTGAGAATCAAGAGGAACTAAGAAATGCTCAAGAAAAGATAAGATCACTACGGGAGAAAAACCAACAATTGCAGACTCAGAATGCAGAAATCGAGACTAGGTTGAACAATACAAACGCTTCAGAGAATGCATCCTGCCTAACAGAGCTGCAAGAACAGGTAAGATTTGTCAGGTTGAGTTAGATTGAGAAAATATCATCTTGGATACAAATTCTAATGTCAGTGTATATCAAGAAAAAAATATTTCTGTTTGCGTTTCATAAGAGATTTTTGGAAGTTTTTTTCTTTTTGTCTCTGCACTCCAATATACCACTTTGAATTTGAAACAGAACACAGACTAATTACATTTTCTCCAAACAATCCCTACAGATAAGGCAGATGAAAGAGGAACTTGAGTCTGTACAAGCTGAGAGAGAGAGTCACTTATCTGTTTGTACAGACAGCCCTCAAAATCATACCGAGCAGTTAGAGAAACTGCTGTCTACTGTGACCTTGTTGACTGAAGAGCGAGACCAGCTCCAGCAGATATTGCAGGAGGTCAGAGAGGAGAGAAACCACCTCAAGGGTGAACTAGAGGAGAATGAGGCGATGGTGAGCCTGAATGGTCTTTACCCCTAGGAAGGCCATTTTGTTAGTATATTGGAACATCATTCTGTTAATGGGTATGTAATACTAATACTTCCCCCACCCTCAGATCATTCAGGTCCAGGCAGAACTGAAACATCAACAACATGTTCAGTCAGAACAGCAGGCTGAGAGGGAACTTCAAGAAGCAACACTTCAGCAACAAGTTAGTCTGTTTATTCTTTTATGTTCTGGTGATGTGAGATGAACATTGTTGAAGCACTGACTGTATAATTTTGAATAATACAATAAAACATTTGTATAGATACAGCATCTAGAAGAGAAACTGGAAACCGTGACAGAGGAGAGATGCCAGATGAATAGTGACCTGCAGAAAAATGCTGTGATGGTGAGGCAATGACCAAGTCTTTCTAATTATTACCCTTAGTGACTTTGAAGCATGTTCACTGTGAGTGCAATTATACTGCCACTTCTACATGTCTAACAAATTGTATTTTTTCAAGGCTGCAGAGACACAGAGACCTCTATTTTCTCTCCAAGAGGAGCTCCAACAACAGAAAAATCTGAACTCCGACCTTAAGGCTCAAAGTTTAGAGAAGGAATCTTTCCTGGAACAGCAGGTTAATATTAGTCTACATGTTCTTCCTTTTCAATTTCTAGTGTCTTTTGGTCACATGCAGCACTGATGATACATTTTCCTTTGTTTTTCTGAAAAAGGTTAAGAAGCTGAGTGAGGAGCTTGAGTCTGTCCAAGGAGAGAGACAGCATATCCTGTCTGCGAAGACAATCCACTTTGAGAATCCTGCA